>JAJQOW010000067.1:0-185515 GCA_037975125.1 Latrodectus hesperus
ATGAACATATGAAACTGATCGAAAGAATGGATCTTTAATTGGATCTTTAAGGATTTTATTTCCTCCAAAAAAAAAAAAAAAAAAAAAATTATCCGCCTGAAAATCCTGATCTAATTAGAGAAGAAAACTGAAGATAAGAATTTCATTCTTATTTTCGAGTTAATGACAAAAGTAGTAGACACAGAAAATTTGATCCAGACGTTGGCGAAAACGGCTTGTATGATTTGGATCTTTCATACGATCGATAATGCTGTCGGAATTTCCAAAGGATTGTAAGCAAATGGCGCGAGATGTTTCAGTCTTTCAATAAATTGTATCGTATACTATTGCTGAGAATCGAAGTCATCGTTCAATAAAAGAATGTTGGTTTTCGATGTCCTCGAAGCAGCCAAATGACCACGGATCGGTAAGTCTTAACCCCAGGACCGTAATATTCCCGTTCTTCTCTTCCGATTATATTGGTCACTATCGAAGATAATCGTGCACATTTTAAAATACTGCTTTAAATCACCAAGGAGATGCTATTATATTTCTAAAAATAGACAAATAGCGCATCTTGCGGATCCAAGTGCTAGGGACGATAATGTCAACAATATTTTGAAAATAATACTTCAATTTTAAAAGTTGATTGTTATGATGATAATAATAGAAGTGTATCAAATGACCCTGAAAAGGTAAAAGGTCGATAGAAACTATCTTGACTATTATTGTATTCTATGGAATAAAATTCATAAAACCTATTATGCAAACAATCAAAGAATTTCTGGTCTAAAAATAAGATGCAGATTGTGTTAATAAATTCTATGTTGACATACTCTGCTCCTACAGATCGAGCTGTACAATTCTCAGATAATGGTTTCAAAACTTTGCCATTCAATAAATTTTCTTCAACACTTTTAGATTCAAACTTAAAATTATCATAAGATATGTATATGAAAGCAACACTATTCTTAGCCTGTGATAACATGAATGAGAAACCAAAGATAAGATTAGAAACAGAGAAAGAGGTACTTTTTGTTCAGGATACATGTGTCAAAGAAGAATCAAACATTTTATTCGTGCAGGGGAAACAAAATTAAGATTTAATCTTATCAGTACTAAAAGGAGGACAATGTAAGTTGAAACACTTTTTACACTTTGAAAAGTTAGAATTTTTGTAGTTCCATAAATCAATGGAGGAACTTATATCTTTACGAATTAGAACTTGTAAGGAATTGGATCAAGAATATCTGATTTTTGACAATGCAATTTGTGCTGATAAAATTTTAATTCACTTCGAGAATGGTTCTTTTATCCATATACCTTTTGGCATACTAAATACAGATGACATAAAATCATGAAAAGAGAAGCAAACCAAAGTTATGAGTTTAATAAGTACACATTTTTTTCGAAATAAATTTACCTATTCAATGCTAAAATCATTTAAAGAAAGTAAAAAAAAAATCTTTCTTATATAATAAACACAAAATGGAAATGTTAAATACACTCGTGTCCATAAATTAAGGATAATGCCAATTCAGGCAAAGAAAGAAACAGAACCAAACTCTGACTTATTTGTTAATTTTATTTATTAAACAAAAGGTAAAGAGCAGAAAAGATGCTATATGTTTGACATCATTCATAAAAATTGCGATTTTTACTCTCTGGAGCAAACTTTAATGAAGAACCTATTTACAAAAACCAATATAACATGGTTAATACATAGTATGCACCCCTAGAAGATGCAATATAGAAGTACAACGCCTAGGTATACTGGGTATCAAATTATCGATTGATCTTGGGAATATTACACCACTCACATTTAGCAATTTTCTCCGAAGTTCTGCTTTCCATACTGCGCACGGTAACAGTAAAAAGTCTGAAGTAACGCAGGAAAGAGGTTACGGAAGGACTGAAGAAATATCTCTTGAAATTCATGCTGGGTGCACGGAAGTCGCGATAAACACCGATTCGGTTATGATTTCCAAAGGGGAGGGGATGTGGAATAGAACCAAACGTTTTTGTTTCTTAAGATTTCCTAGAATTTTGGCATAAATTCTAATAATTGTTTCGGTATGATAAATAATAATGCAAAATTCATCACCACAAAATTTCAAAATTGATTTCATCGCAGATATTATCGTAATTTTCAAGTTTTGGAGAAAAAAATGACGATGATTATTTTTCTGTACACGTGGGCTAATTAGGCCGGGATCAACGGCTTAAATAGATTTTGAGCAACCACAAACATCCATGAAGGGTTCGAATCTACGAACTGCTGAACCGAAGGCAAGAGCGGTAGACACTCGACAATCAGCTCAGCAACTATTTTTACACCAAATTGGGAAAAATGTGATTGAGGAAGATAACATTAGACCCAAAATTAAATCAAAAATATGAATTATTGTGTCACTTATTCTTACTTAAAATTGTGATATCAATCGAAGTTTAAAAGCAACCGCTAATTTTCCCTTCAGATTGGACCAAAAAATGCAAGCGCCATGCAACAGTGCGAAATGATACGCTTATTGAGACGGTATTCGGAATTGAATCCAGAAACTTCTACGTAAATTATCAAAACATAATTTCATAATTGGTGAAATCTTACTGCACTGTATTTGTATTCGTACGACATATAGAGAAATGCGCGAATCATATCAGAAATGAGTCGCGGAAAACTCAACAACTTTGAACTACTTCAACAGCGCCCTCTACTGATTAATTCGAAGTACATGCTGTGTGTCACTTATTCACACTTAAAATTGGCATGCCAAGAAAGGTTTGTTAGTGCCTGCTACACGTGCATGTACAGCACCAACGAAATTTGAACCAACTTCCGTCGTGATTACTGCATAAATGATTATTCAGCATTGTTCTTCTGAACAATGTAATTAAAATTTAAGACAAGAATCTCAAGATACAAGATTAAAACACGTTTTTATTTTTTCTCTACTACACACATCGAAGTTAACATTCCACTGATTCACAACAACTATATTGTTGCCAAACTCATTATTCAAAGAAAATACATTTTCAGCTACAGTTAACATAACTTGTTTTTTCATATTACATGCATAAACAAATAATTTAATAAATTACACATTAATTTTATCTTTAAAATTTACATGAAGATTTATTACTTATTTTAATTAATATTTTAACACTTTGTTTAATTTACTTCAATGCAAAAAAATATTTTGCTAATGATATAATATCGATTATCTTTAAACCTGTGTCGATATCCTTTCAAAAGAAAGCTTGGCTTGTAGTGCCATCTAGTGGTCAATTTACAATCTAGAAAAGGCTAAATTAGCGTCTGCTAAGAAACTTACAGGTTTAAAAGCGGACGCTAATTTAGACTTTCGATTGTACGAAACTGATATATATGAAGTGCGCCGATTAAATTTTAAAACTTAGAACCATTTGTCTATTTAGTGATATATGTTCAATATTTATCATCAGCGGCTGATGTTCCCTAGCTTGTTAGGGAGTTCATCATCGGGAGGTAGCTAGTTTGAATCCCGTAACAACCATCGTGTTCTCTGAAGATGGCTGAGTTACGTATAACTGGCCGTTGTCGCAATGAAAACCAAGGGAATTGACATCTGCGTGGGTGGCAAGCGAAGCATTTGGGCTCTTCTAAATTACGAAGATTTCCTCCTTTCTGTTGGCAGGTAGATCTCAACTCTAAGATAGATGCGTGGAAGACTGCTAATGTGAAAATACAACATGTAAAACATCAAATAAAAAGCGATACCTTATATCGATGCAGCTTGTATGAAAGATGCACTGGAAAACTGCAATATCCGACGCATTCGGTTATTGTATAAGTTACCAAAACAGAAATTCCTTCTTTGGTTTCATGTGTTTTACAGCAATAATAGACTAAATCCTACCTTTAGACACGTGAAATCAAACGACATAGCGAAATCAAATGTATTAAAAATAATCACAATCAATCTAATATAATGAAGTCAGTATTGGAGATAAACTATAGCAGTTTCGTACATTTTCGAGGCTATGTTTAATAATTTATTTATAAATATATAAAAAAATAGGTGTTGACATCAAATATTAGGTCTACCGGAAAGCTCTGTCCGTTTTAGAATGAAACAAAGGAATACATATTTTCATACTTTGGATAAACTTTATTAAATAATATAATTGCCATCTTTATATATTTATGACTTCTTGCCAGCGTGATGGCAATTTGTATATCTCATTTTTAAAAAATGTCTTATCTCTAGAGGCCAAAAATTGAACCAGTGCTTGTCTGATATCTTCTTCGTTCTTGAATTGTTTGCCCTGCAAGCAATTTTCTAAGGACAGAAACAAGTGATAATCAGATGGTGCTAGGTCCTTGGAGTATGGTGGATGCGGCAGAATTTCCCAGCCTAGCTCTGCGACTTTCTGACGAGTCCCCAAAGCAGCATGTGGCCTGGCATTGTCATGAAACAGTATGATGTCCTTCTTATTGAACATCGCCGGCTTCTTTTCTTGGAGTGCTGTTTTTAATTTATCCAATTGCTGACAGTACCTCTCCGAATTTAGCCTTTCGTTTGGATTCAACAGCTATTGGTCCTCGAATGTCCCACCCTATACACAACATTCTCTTGTTCAAGCTCAACTTCGGTTTAGAGGTAGAAGGGGCAGGTTTTCCGGGTTCACAATATGCCCTTTTTCTTATGATGTTTTCATAGGTAATCCACTTTTCATCCCCAGTTATATGATCCGGTCCAAGAAGGGTTCGATTTTGTTGCGTGCAAGCAGAGATGTGCATATGATGATTCGATCATTCAAATTCTTCTCACTTAACTTGTGTGGCACCCATCTCGAATACTTCCACACAAACCTTAGTTTCCGAATAGGGTCGGAAATGGTTTGTTGAGCTGAATCAAGCCTTTCCGCAATCTCCGATGTTGTCAAAAAAGTATCTTGCTCTAACATGATCTTGACAGTATCGTTGTCGATCAAAGATGGTCGCCCAGAGCGTGGCTTATCAGAAAGGTCGAAATCACCTACATGAAATTTTTTGAACCATCTTCTGCATGTTCTATCAGAAACTTTACCTTCACCAAACACTTTTCAATAAATTTCTATACGCTTCTGTAGCATTTCTTCCTTGTTGGAATTCGTAAATGAACTTCGTTTCAGTTCATCTGCGAAGAAAATGTGTATACATTGTTAGCGATCAAAAGAGAGAGCCAAATATGTGTCACAGGAATATGCGCATACTTGTTGAAACTGATTGTAACCGGAGCGGACAGAACTTTCCGGTAGACCTAATATAAAACAAGAAACTTGTATACACTAAATATGCAATAATCATGTGCTCGGTCAAAAAACTAACGGTTTTTCCGTTTCCAGACTCTTTATCAGACAGGAAGTTCTTATATATTCTTGGTTTATTTCCATTTAGTTTAGTCAGCTCCTCTAGATTCCAAACAACGACTGCTGGGATGAATTCATTACTACAGAGATCTTCATTCCACAGCTCAGACTCTTCAATAGCTTTTTTAAAAATGTGTTGCAAATATGCTTTTACTGCTCCCGGAACATTTGCAAATTACGAGAAAAACACGCTGCCATTTGGTTTGTTCAGGAACATTTTGGCAAAATATCTCTCGTACGTCGTATGATATTAAAGATTGACAACCTGCACTCAAAAAAAAAAGCACTGTATTTTTACAGCAAAATGTGCTGGCGTTTTGGGCGCCAGTACAATATGTAGTAAATTTTACAGCATATTCGTAAAAAATTTATTGCACTTTTTACTGTAATTTTTCCAGCACTTTTTACAGTAATTTTTACAGCACTTTTTATTGTTATTTTTACAGCACATTTTACTATGCATTTTACTACATATTATACAAAATCTACTGCAATAGCTATTTACAACTATCATCATGTTTTGTAAAGATTACCATAGAGTATACATCAATTTTGAATACGCAATAGGTAATTTCCTAATTTTGGGCCAACTATTATTAAGCAATTTTTTATACAATATACAAAGCACAAAAACATAACTAATGTTATATAGCAGAAGATGTCATTTTTCAGAACATTTTGTGATCAATAATTTAACTTTCAAAACCCATGGAGATTGTTTAACTTCTTACATCACAATCGTAACTTTAACAGAGGGTTGAATTTTTTTATTAAATATTTATTTAAATAAAATTAAGAAATAACAGTTATATTGAATACGATACAAAGCTAAGCATAAAATTGATTTTTGATACATATGTGCTTCTACAGATTTAGGATAAAAAGAAACCATACAAAACATTCCATTTTACTAAAAATACCAAAGGGCAATTAGTTAATGATATAGTATTTTAATTATACTGTGAAGACAATAAAAGTTTTTTTGATATTGTTTAAAGCAATTGATTTTTTCAATTATAATAAAAGCAAATAAAGATCTGAGGAAAAAAGCAATATAGTTGACAACACACAAACAATTGTAAGGAATTTTTTCTTTACATTTTAATAATTATAGCCATTTAAATATGGATAAATTATTTAAAAGTGATAAAACACGTGCTTGGATTCCATCCTTGACATATTTTTTAGATTTCGTTCCCCGCGAGGGATTAAAGTTGAACAAGTACCCGAAAAAAAAATACATATATATATATATATAAATCCGACACATGAATAACTAATTTAAAACTTCAAGAGCTGAATATTTCAGAGGAAAAGTTGTTTAATAGTTCAAAAAAATATTGAAACTTTTTATTGTTTTATATAATTGATTGAATTTCCCTAAAATATGCTTCTTTTAATAGTCAACGATTGGTTGTTACATTCATGCAATCACAATCATTTTGATGATAAAAATTATTTCAAGGGATTTTAGCAATTTCATGATAAGAATTTCTGATAATGAAGTCTCAATTTTTATGAAAATGATAAAATCTTTACTTCAATTAAATCATTCTAACTGATGTTTTCTATCTCTAAAAACTAATTTGTTATTGATTCAATTAAAAGAGAATATAGAATTTGTTTTATAAGGATTCATTTATGTTATCGAAAATTATATCCTCTGAGAAGCAAATCATAACATTTCCAATAGGAACTGTGAATTACAAATTTTTAGAAATAAAGTGCAAAACATGAAATTTATGCCCACATTTTAAAGATAACTTACAAAAGCCGATTTTAAGTTAAAAAATTAATTTTGTAAAGAACATGGAAACATTTCTTTTACATACATATATGCAAAATTTAAAAATATTTCCAATGAAAATAAACTGAAAAATTAAAATGCTACAATGTGTCAAAGTTACAATAGTTTATGAAATAACATTTTATAAAACATTTGCTTAAAACTGAATTTCTTTAACTCGTAACTAGTTACCTCAAAAGTGAAATCTAAGTTGTTTTAGAGTGAGATCAAAGTTGTATTTCCCTCTAAGGAAACTTTAATTTCAATAAGAAATTACATGAAATAGTGCAAAATTAAGAAATATAAAAAAATTTGCTGTTCTTAAGTCTGCATATTTACGGTATTATATACGTATTTAAAGATAAATAAAGGAGAATACAATTGAAGTTGTATCAAAAAAGATATATTTAACTAAAATAATTTATTTAGATTTTCTTAGAATATTATAGATATTCATATGATTTATTTTAAGTAGAATGTTAGCAGAGTAAACAGTATTTGAAGAGGTCAATAAATGTAACAACAAATTTTTGCTTTTCAGTTAAAACATTTCAAACCTTATGAAATATATGTAAATAATACATACCACAAATTAATACACATGGTGTGCAAGGTAAGCTTATAATATCTACTGCATTCTGAGAAGATGTGGAAATCTAAAACCAATAAACAAATTCCTGATTAATTTATGTAAGATTAATTTTTATGTTCATTTCTAAATTTCTTATTTATAATTTACTAAGCAGTAATTTTTTTAAATACAGTTTTGAATATTTTACTACAACACTTCCAAATATTTTTTCAAGTCTTCTCTAAAATATGCAAATAACAATACACGCTCTAAGAAACTCTTTTCGATCTAATTCCTTATATTGTATTTTACAACCTCCGGTAGGAGAAGTTTTTAAGAAATTAACAATTCTTTTAATTTGTTAGCTGATGCAAACTTAGGTCTTTCATTTAAATCTACAGCAGTTAAACACTTAAAATGGTCCAAAATGTTTTACTTTAAAAATAAGGAAGGCCATCTTTCTTTTAATGCGGAAATATCACTAGGTGTGTTAATATCTTTTCTTTGAAATGGAAAAGTAAAATTAATTTTACAACCTCTTCAATCATAACAACAAAAAACACACTGCATTTGGCTTCTTGTCGGGCATCACAATGAAGGATAAATAGAAAACTTTTAAAAATGCACGTGCTAACAAAAACTCTCTCTCTCTCTTCCAATACCTATTCCAGCTTTCAAATATGACTGAAGTTGATATGAAGAGGTTTTACTCTGAATAGTCTTACTACTAAAAGTTATTTGTGATTACTCTATTTTTAAAACTTCCTCTACAAATCAAACACTTTCTTCATAAATTCTTATTTTCCCAAAACATAGATATATTTAAAAAAATTTTTTTTAAAGTGTGACTATATTGGAAGGTAGTTTTTGTTTCCTCTCCTAATTTGCAAGTGGACAAAATCTTTTTTCCCTTCAGTTCCATGTAGAATTAAGAACTGCTGGTTGGACACTGACTTTAAAATTATACAATTCTTCATTGGACATGGACAATTCAATAGTTACCTTCACCGTTTCCACATTAAAAACAGTGAGGTGTGCAAGTGCAACTCTGAGAGTAACAACCCTTCTCACATTCTTCTTGAATGCCCATCTGTTTCAGAAGAAAGGAACGAGCTTTGTAAAGACTTAAATAACAGGTGGCCTCCAATTTTGGTGGACCTAGTAAAGAAAGAAAATTTTGAATTTTTTTAAAAATTTATCCATGCTGTTATCTAACTCCTTTTTTATTTTTATATCTCTTTTTCCTCTCTGCCTCCTTTTATTATTATTTTTTTCATCTCATGATTTATTTGTATTTGTTATGTAGTACATTTATTGTACCTTCGAGCCTTGTGCGGTATTCCTTGGTGCACAGGGGGATATTTTTGTTTCCCAAATAAAAAAAATAAATAATTGGAAGGTAGTATTTAATGTGCACAGCAGTATTAGATAAATCTTGAGCACAACATATTTTAAATATGTTAAGCAAGAATAAATACAAAGTTTTCATTCATGTATTTGTTTCTTAATTATAATTTTAAATTAGCTTTTCTTTTTATGAATTTCAGATTCCTTCATTAACATGTAAATAAATCATAAATAGCAATACAAATTTTGCATTTTTTTAATAAAATAAAATAAAATTTGCAGTAATAATGTAATTTTTTTCACAAAAAAAATGTATTGCCTGAAATTTTGTTTTATAAATATTAAACAACCAACAAGATTTCCCCAACAGGCTTTTAATTAATGTTCTATTTAGTAATATAAATTTAAAAAATTAATCATGGTTATAAAATAATAAACTTTACATTTTCTAAATAAATGACCTTAATTCCAATAGTAATTCCTAATAAGTATTTAAGAAAGGAATATTTCTTATATATTTGTTATAAAATAATGATTTTTTAAAAAATAGATATTTTAAAAAAGCATTATATTTACATTTTTCCTTTAAATGCATTTTTACACTTCCTGCAAATTTTAAACATAAGACCATTTATTCTAATAAATATCATTATTTGTAATATTATTTTATTGAAAGAATTTACAAACATTTATGCCTAAAAAATGATTATTTTAATGCATGTATAATGCAAATGGAATTGAATTAATCATATTTAGAATGCAATTTAACGATCTGTATTGAAAAATAAACATTTTTTAATAAAATTCTAATCAAAAAAATTATTTAGAAAATATAAAAAAATTTTGTTATATTTAGTTAATATACAATAAATTATACCATTTTACAATGAAAGAAAAATCAGGAATTTTCAACAAAGAAATAAAATAGAAATTCCGCTAATATATTTAATAATATATATCTAAGAAAATATAGCAATAGATGATTATTTAATTTTAATTTCGAAAGAAATATAGCTAAGCAATTTTTATAACAATGGAAGTAATTAAAGATAACTCTAATTTCGCCGAAAATTTGATAATTAAAATACTAATCAATTATGTTACCAAACTACTATAAAATATTTTAAATGTTAATAAAAAGTAAGTAAAAAAATATTGACACTGAATTAATACAAGTGAATATGATCATTTGTAGATTCAGCTTAGAATATTTTGAAATGTTCAGTCAAATTTATAATAATGTATATATATCAAAGTTAGCTAACAACTTGCCAAATGAACAGTATGAAAAGTATACGTTACCTTATATTTGGTGATTAAATTTCAATTGAAATTCAACTAAAGGAAAATTTATTCTCAAAATATCACCAACTTCACTAAACGAAAACAAGGGCAAATAAATGGTGAAATTAATTTGATTCATTTGTCACAGGGGAACAGAAGAAACTATTATCCCGCCAATTCAATGCGCATGCCCAATAGCAAACTATTTTCTACGGCAGAATTTTACAGTTTTTTTTTATTTATTGTAATCAATTTGTGTAATCAAATTGTTTATTTATTGTAATCAATTGTAAAAAATTTACTGTAATCAATAGTTTCCTATAACAGCTTTTTAAACAACAGTGATTTTTACTGTATTTCTTCCGTTTTTTTTACTGTGTGTTTTGTTTTGTAGCAAATTCTGAGAACTGTTTTTGTATGCCCAAAATATATAGTAATGTAAAATTCATCACCAAAATTTCAGTACCGATTTGCTTGACAAGACTTGTGTAATGTTGGCGTATTTTTCATACTTTGGGAAACAAATTGCCAAGGACAAATTGCCTATTGCATCTTATTAATAAAAATAAAACTCGAAGCAAAAAAAGAAAATAAAATTAGGCGCAGACTTATAACATATAACATTTCGATATATAAGTAGTGAGTTAATTAATGTAGAACTTCGAAAAATTGATATCTTCATTGAATAGCAGTCATGAAGGAAACAATAATATCTATTTATATCCATAAGCAGTTCCTAATTCTGTATAAAAGTTGTATGAGCAAGCGAAATTGCCAAAGGCGATGCATATAGTGACCGCAATCGAACCTAGAACATTATACCATACTAGAATACTATGACAAATGTGTCCGGAATCGAACACAGGACATTTAATCTCTTATTAATATCGTATGTCTGAAAGTGGCGAAATCCAGACGTCTGAAAAAATTGACAGCATGGTGAAAAATTGGACTGAATAAAGAATACAGTCATACAAAACTGAAATATCGGAAGTGTGCCTTCGATAAATTAAATTAACAATCATAATAATATTTACATGCAAAATAGAAAAAATTCTTGAAAATTTAAAAGCGAAGCCTAATTCTCCACATGCAGGTTGCATGAAACATGGCGGCTCAATGTAAAATTGCCAAATTATACGCATATCGCAAAGGTATTCGGGATCGAACGTACAACAATCTACTTAACGTATTGATTGTTCGAAGGTGTAATTGGTCTCATCTCATTATTGGACACACACAATCAATAGATTTGAGAACATCACAGAATAAAGTGGAAAGATTAATGATGTTTACATATCGTAGGTGGTGTGTGATTAAGCTCGATGGAATTATTCTTTATTATGTAAAACTGCAAAGGCAGAGGGTAAAAGACGACGGAAATGTACAGGTTTGGAGCGATTTCCAATTTTCTCGCCAAGCGCTGAACTGCTATTTCGCCAATCTAAATTACGTCATTGCGCGCTTACTAAATACCGATCGCGTTCGAACTTCAATTTTAGAATCACGCGCTATTTCGAATTAAATCTATCAAAATTTCAAACATTTCAATATATTTACGTACTATAGAAGTACTAAAAATCTAATAATCAATTTTTTATTAAAACTCGAATTTTAACATGCTGGGCATTGACGCCCACTTTAAAAATAACTTTAGTGTAGCGCTACCTACTACAGAGACAACCGGGCAATAAAGATAAATTTACTACGTTAACGAAATGTATATTTTATTCAAGCTTGAATTTTAATTAACCTGGCGCCTTCAAAAATTTAGCACAATCTAATAGTAACGTGAAACACGTATTACATTTTTAATCACGAAGTTAGCTTTAAAGCGGTTTTCTTAATTAGCAATGAAGCTTTACTTTAAATAATGACTTGTTCAGGATTGTTAAGAGATCTGTCTTGAATCCTGAAATATATAATATTATGCATCTTTCCTAGAATATTAATGATGACCGAATCCAACTATCAACAATAATATTAAATAATGTTTAACAATGCAGATTTTCAGA
This sequence comes from Latrodectus hesperus, assembly GCA_037975125.1. Taxonomy (NCBI): domain Eukaryota; kingdom Metazoa; phylum Arthropoda; class Arachnida; order Araneae; family Theridiidae; genus Latrodectus; species Latrodectus hesperus. The sequence goes on from JAJQOW010000067.1 coordinate 12,374, forward strand.
AAAAGTCTGCATTACCTTATATTTCAAGAGTTTGAGATACTGTATTTTTCACGATGCATATTTTTATGAATGTTCACTTTGTCTTCCAAATAGTATTAAGCAATTTCACAAAACTTTAAATACCAAAGGTAGCAGTAAAAGAAATATAGAGCAAATTAAACAACAGCGAAATAAGTAGCTTGCATTGTTTTATTTCATTGATCCATTGCGCACATAAAGAAAACAATGCAACCATTATGAAGAGACTAACACAGCATTGAAATTTCTCAGTTTCACTTTATACAACAGAGATTTCAAGGGAGTACATTAGAAAATTTCTCCAAACATAAAATACAATCATACATACAATTCGAATTCAAGGGAATCTGCATTACTCTAATGAAAAAACTTTAAAATGTTTTTATTTATTCAAACGAGTTCTCTTCTTCACTTTTAGCAAAAGTCGTCATATACCATTCAAATGTTATTTTTGTTACCAATGTATGTGAAAAATGCATTGCAGTTAATGAAAATAAATGATGTATAATGAATATATTGTCTTTTTAAATTAAATTTATGTAAATATATGCCTTATAGTTTTACATAAATATCGATTCAATACTGTTTTAAAAAATAAACATACACACACACAAACTATATTACTGAAAGGAATTAAAACAATCTTGTTAAAATTTGCCTCCACGAGTAGATAAAAAGACTAATTGCTTAAAACAGTAGTAAGATTTGATATTCTTTGGGGTTTTTTGTTATTTTCAAGGACAGATGAATCTGTATATGCATTGCTGAATAGGAGGCATCCACTTATGAAGACGTTCTATTCACTTGGACAGACATGCATAACGAAAGAAATTTTCCACCTCGCTTTGGCTAATAGCATATTGGAAAAGATATTTCATTTCGTAGAACTTAGTCTTTCTCAAAGGCAACTGTTAGGAAATACTGGCCTCAGAATTTTAGTGCTTAGAAACAAAGAAAAGGAAAGCGAAATTTTGATTGTAATATTAATGATAAGTTACGGCCAGAAAGGAGTTATCATACAAAATGCCAAAATAACAGAATATGAGTTAATTATTCTGATGCAATTATGATTTTCCATCAAGAATTTTCCTTCGAAAAACTTCGTTACTAAATTTATTTCCGTATTACAAACAGTATTAAAACATTACAAACTGTATAGAAAACAGTTCTGAAATTTTATTTAAGTTATTAAGTCTTTGTTCTTGAAGGCGATGAAAAGAAAAAGTGTCGTTGAAAAATAAGCTTATTCTCCAAGTACCGAAAATAATTTAAAGTGTTTCACATTTAGTGCTAAGCAAAATATTTTAAGAATGTGTCTATCATTCAGTGTCCACTGCACTAGTACATGGAATGGACTCAATGTTAAAGAGTAAAGTCATCCCTTTCTAAGGGAACAAGTGTAATGTTTTCATCTATAACGATGACAAGTGTGATGCTATTACCACCAGAGGAAATAATGTAGTTTTTGTTAATTTGTGAGCCCAGTTGTTTTGTTTTGGAAGCCACTTGATGGCAGTTTTAGCAACAAGCATGTTCTATGAATATAACCTCCGAGAGTTATTTTACTTCTGTAAGTCGAGTTGGGCAATATTTTGTTCACGAACAAATCATTTTCATCTTCTGACTCAATAATGGTCAATTGGGAGTTCAATATATTTTCACCAACTTTCTAAATATGCCCTACTTTCTAATCACAAATAAGATTGGCATTTAATTAAGCTCAGAACTTTCAGTATGAACTCTGAAGAAATCAGAAACTAATGCTTCATTGCTGGGCAGGAATTATTGTTCCAAAACAGCTGGCCAGTGGATGCATTGTTAGCCTCTGCGGCTGTTTTTGTTGTAGCTAGCCCTGAATTATACTGTAACAGTTTTTTTGACATCCAAATAATTTATGTAAAAATATTGCTTAATATGTTCCTTTCTTAAGCTATGCTTATAATTGATGTCTTGAAAATCTTTTGCTAATCTAATAATATTAGTTTAATTTTAAAATCTGAAAATAGATTACTGTTGCTTTCATGTTAAGACAACATTTATCAAATATTTGCAACCATTCATGCAAACTTCTAACGCTTTACGTTATTTATACAAAATTATCGTTACAAATACGTCAGTATGAAATATATTTTACATTGAAATTTCCAGAGTATACAAATACATTACACAATTTTAAATTTGTGTATTGATAATTTTGTGGAGGGAGTTTACATTTTTCAATACTCTGGTAAAACTTCCTATTAGTGAAACACACAGGCCATTCTAGTGTATTCTTTGAATACATAAATAATCATGGCAAAGTTGGTATTATATTATATTAAATATTATTGAAAGATTTACAGATTGAATTATAAATTAAACTAGGCAATCTACGGTTATTAGTCCAAAATTCGTAATGTAATCATATTCGGAATGAAAATTCCAAAAATCTATCCTCATAACTTTTATAAATAGACAGAAAGGAAAATTACATTTTAGCTTCACCTAAATTTAATTACTGGGACTGGAACATTTGATTTTCCGCTCATTTTCCTTTGCGTTTCATGGTTTTCTCTTAAATACAATTTTTTATTTGAATAGCATCCTCTCTCAAGGCTGTTCGTTATGGATGTCTAAAAACTTTTTCAAACAGCATTTCCAATTTGTTGCTGTGATGAGTAGGAAACGAAAACAAATTCTTTATTTTTATGGAAGAATAAATTTAACTTTTGCTTATTTTGAAAATAATAGTACTGTAAGTAATTATGATTATTGTTATGCCTGTAAATTATTGGTGACTTGAATACTGTTAAACTAATGATCATAAATAAATTTAAAATTTAATAAAGATTATATTTAAGATACAAGATAAAGAGAATCCAGAGATAAAATTCAAATAATTATCTGTGTGATAACAAATGAACAGAGTGAAAATTTTCATTTTTTTGTTATTATCCTTAAGCAGATATTCGGTTTTAAGAGAAAAATTAACAGAAAAAGTCAACCTACACAAAATATTGTTGTTGTTGTTTACTAATGACACTTGGAAAAGCCACGCTCGCAATGCTATGCGAATTAAGTCGATTGGGAGCGTCTTTCGTTTTTATCAGAGCACAATGAAGGTGAAAGTACGACTTTGCTCTACACACATGCCATAGGAACCCGTTTATAGGGTAGGCAACCATTCACACCTCATTCATACAAGGAAAGGACAAAGACAGGATAGATAGAGAGAGAAAAGTACATCCATGCCCAAACCGGGATTCGAACCCAGGACCTCCTTATCCGTAGTCAAGCACGCTGACCACTAGACAAGTTGGTCGGCACACAAAGTATTGACACATAATGAAGAAATTGTGTGATGGCTATAGAATAAGCTCATTGAATGAGCAGGCAAGATAACAAAATTCTGTGTCTTGTAAATAAGCCCTTCATAGCTATTCTCCAACCGAAGGTCAAAATTTTCTTTGCGAATTTTAAATGCCAATATCTCACATCGACTGTGATATCATCTCGAAGAAAATTTCGGTATCTTTGCGAGGAAATGCTGAGTTTTAAAAAAGATCCAGTTATCAAATTGAAAAGTAACTGGTTAAGGTTAATTATTGTACCATTCGAGGAAAGAATTATAATTTTTTTTTTGAATATTTTTCTTAAATCATAAGAGAAATATATTTGCAAAAAGAGTTTCTAAGAATATTTAAGGAAAATGTTTTTAAGATGAAATAAATTCCAATTCGCTGAACTTTTAATTCGATTTCTTTGTGTTAAATTTACGGGCACATAATCTGGCAAATAATCCTAAAACACAGATGTACGCTTTGAAGCTTCTAATCCGGATTAATCCTTCGTCTGTTAGATAGCATCTCTTATGCGCATGTTCAGTATTTTGTTTTCTTTATAATTCTTTTAATTTTAAGAATGTTTGCAGATATTTTAAGTTTTAAAAATAGTGAATACGTTATTTGGATTTCACATTTACTTTGAAATCTAAATAGCTTAACTCAATACTTTTTAAATCCATTTCTCATTATATTTATAAAAATATTTTACTATAGGAATTTTTTGTTACTTTACATAAGTTTTTCCCTTGTTTGGATGAATTAATCTGTTCACGAAATTCGTGCTCATTTTTCATTTTCAGTAATTAATTATAAATCGTTAATGAGTATTCTATGAACTATGAACTTTTTATCAAAGATAGGAAGAAATCATCAAATATATATATATATATATATATATATATATATATATATATATATATATATATATATATATATATATATATATATATATAGATTCAACCTTTATATTAAATAATGACAAAATCTGTAATTTTTCGAAAGAATCATCCCAAAAGAATTTTTGAATCATTTTGTTCAAAAAATTAATTTACATATTAAAGAATTACATTTTGCACGGTCATACGGTCACATCTTGCCAAGAGTGAAAAAAAAGCCAAATATAGTTAGTTAAATTTGGAGTTTTTTTCCGGCAGCCAAATAAATTCACCATAAACAATTAATTGAAAAGCGTAGTTTGGTGTTGGTGTCATGCCTTAATGTAATCAGTTCATTACTACATAGAGCTTCTGCACTTTTCATGTGATAAATATCAAGCAAAGACTGTGTCATTACATATTTGTGCAAATTCTCATGTAAATTTTTTATATACATGTCCATTGTTATCAAAATAAACTCAACAGCAATTTTTAATTGTGAATTTATATGTTTAAAAGTGCTATTTTAAATAAAAAGGAAATTTATACAATTGAAAAGTTGCATAAATATTTAATGGTTTATTTAACTTTTGTGGCTAAAATTTTTTAATTTTAGTAATATTGAGTTTCAGTTACAAATGACAATATCAAATATTATTTTAATGTTTTCAAATAAACTGTTCCACTCGATTTATTGAAAATGTGATTGACTGTTTGACGTACAATATTTTAATCGCAGTCTACAGACACACTGCTTTGAATATTCAGACCTGCACAATGAGCCTTGACTTCAACAATTTCATCACCTATTTGAGGGGCAGATGTACTATTGAATGATAGAGTTAATCATTAAAAAGGTTAAATAGTTCTAAAATATAATAAGTAATTTTTAGGGACAATTTTACTAAAATAACTTTATTTTTATTAAGTGTTTTAATTATGGAACTGATATCAGAGAAAAAATAAAATTATAATGGAAATTATTTATATTCACACTATTATGCATTATATGTGTAAAATCATTTTAAATAAAATTATTTTTCTGAAAGGGCTGTGTGAAAAAGTTATTAAAAATAATGTTAAAAATAATTTCTTTCAATTTAACAATTGCAAAATAGTTTTTGTTATAAACAAATTAAGTGTTTCCAATATTTATGTATCGTAACGATGAAATAAATTCATTTTTCATGTTTTCATATAAATATTTCTGAAATGTTTAAACTGAAAGTTTAACTTTTTATTTATAAATTTCAATTATTTGCTTGAAATTAAACAATGAAAAAAATGTAATAATGCAGCAGTAAACCTAAAAAAATTCATTCTAAACAATGAGTTATATGCATCATTATTTTAAATATAAATGATTTGTTAATTATTAAGGAAATTATAATAATGAATAGTTTACTATTACAAAGACATTGTTTTATACAACAATAGAAATACATTTTCATTAGAATATATAATTTATCTCTATTGCAAGTTCAACCTCCAATCTCTAAGTTGAAAACAGTATTGCCGAAATTTACAAAATAGAAAATACATATAGTTTTTCAAACACAAACGCTTTTATTCCCAATTAAAACGCTAGCTCTTACAATAGCTTGATAAATCTTAACAATATAATGTCAACTATCTTAAAAAGAAAAAAGTACAATAACAAAAAGCTTACTCCAGCCATCAAATCGTCAAAAAATAGAAGTTCTGCCAACACAAAACAACAAAAAAAAACCAATTTCATCCCAAATTCTGACAATCTTCCTAAACAACAGCCTCTAAAAACAGCCCGCGTCTTGTACACAATTCAAGAAGAAGATGAAACCATAATAGAAATTAACCCAATAGAAGATATTACCAAAAACGAATCAGAATCTAAAATTGAATTAGTGCCATTTTCAACAGCAGGTAAGAACAATTAATACTTATTTAGGCTCAGTTTTACTGTACGGTCACCCTTGGCGCGTTTTTTTAAGCCAAATTTGGCAACAGAGCCTTATTTTTGTCTCATGTGATTCTCGCGAGATGCTCGTCATACAGATGAAGACCAATAAGAATTAAGGTGGAAATTCAATTTTAACAACTCTAGTGTTTACGTCATTGTGATGAAATTTAAAACATTTTGTTCCATTTCAATCGGAACAAGGTCAGTATCCCCATACACTGATTTCTCGCCAAATCTGGTAACCGTTGTTTACGTTGTAGTGTTGCCAATTTCAGCTTTTGTTTTTATTGTAGTGTTGCCAAATTTAGTTTTTGTTACTATTTTTATTATTTCGTTGCCAGATTCCGTTTTTCTCGTGTTTTAAATAATTTTTACGTTATATATGTGCTTTTTTTAGTGGCAATAGCTTTTTTAGTTTCACTTCGAGAACTTTCCAGAACTTTCTTTGATAATTGTTCTACGTTTTAATTGCTAGTCATTTTAATTTCGTTTACTTTTGCTACTGGAATCAGTGGATTTCCCGCTGTTGTGTTTCGTTGTCACCAGTGTCCAAACATCGTAAATTTTTTTTACTATTTCTTTTTCATTATTATTTTTATTTGGTTTAATTTTAATACATATTTTTTTATTAAATGATATATTTTATTTTATATATTTAAAACCATTAAATATTCTTTTTTCCTTATTTCGTTTTCTTAATTTATTATCATCTTTTTATTGTTTTAATTACTTTATTTTTTGTTTTAATTTAAAATGTCTCATGTTCAAAATCTTGTTAAAAAATATCAAAAAATTATTTTAGCAAAAATTAAAAAAAAAAAATGATCGATTATTGCTCAGGATTCCAAATTATTAATTAATTTAGGATTCGCAAATATTAATTTTTTAACGGAAATTGGATTTGGAGAGAAGGTGTAATTATTTTATTTAAATTCTCTTGCTTACATGTATTTTTTTATTCTATTCGTGTTTCATTTTTATTAACTTAAAATGAGTATGTATTTAAAAAATATTTTCGCTAAAGTGAAGAGATGGGTACGGAGGGTAAAATGCGCCAAGCAGGCGATAAATTGGTGCGATAAGTTCGTCAAACTGGTTTAACGGTTCGGATTACGTATGTATGACCTATTTTTTTATTGGGTAACGTGATCGCGTGACATGCGCGTTTTGTATGTAACCCTTGAAACTATTTTAGAATAATATTTAATAATTGAGTTTCAATATTCGAATTTTGGAGTTTGTGTGTTGCTAACGATAATTAACTATGGATGAGAATGTTTTGAACTTACGTTTTTTTATTTAGAGCGTGATGGTAGTAAGAAAGTAAGTATATGAATTTTTAAGTTGTGTGTATTGCATGTTAGTGTTAGAATGTGCCGCGTACTGATATTTTTTTATGTAGGTGCCATTGCTCGGTATATTAAAATTCCATTTTAAACAAAATGTGAAATTTGTTAACGTTCGAAATTTAGTTTTACTGCCCGGTTGGTACTGCAGTAGGTAGCGCTACACTGATGTTTTTTTTAAGGTGGGCGCCATTGCTCGGTATATTTAAAATTCGAGTTTAAACAAAAAGTGAAATTTTTTAACGTTCGAAATTTAGTTTTACTGCCCGGTTGGCACTGCAGTAGGTAGCGCTACACTGATGTTTTTTTAAGGTGGGCGCCATTGCTCGGTATATTTAAAATTCGAGTTTAAACAAAAAGTGAAATTTTTTAACGTTCGAAATTTAGTTTTACTGCCCGGTTGGTTCTGCAGTAGGTAGCGCTACACTGATGTTTTTTTACGGTGGGCGCCATTGCTCGGTATATTTAAAATTCGAGTTTAAACAAAAAGTGAAATTTTTTAACGTTCGAAATTTAGTTTTACTGCCCGGTTGGCACTGCAGTAGGTAGCGCTACACTGATGTTTTTTTAAGGTGGGCGCCATTGCTGGGTATATTTAAAATTCGAGTTTAAACAAAAAGTGAAATTTTTTAACGTTCGAAACTTAGTTTTACTGCCCGGTTGGCACTGCAGTAGGTAGCGCTACACTGATGTTTTTTTTAAGGTGGGCGCCATTGCTCGGTATATTTAAAATCATGTGATAAAAATTTCCTTTCTATTTATTCGAATTTTAAAACTTCTACAGTATTTAATTGTAATGAAATATTCAACTTTTTAATATTTGGAATTCGAAAAAACGCGTGATTTCAAAGCTGAAGTTCGAACGCGATCGTTATTGGTTGAAATTTATCGCGCGTAGTGACGCAATTTAGGTTGGCGACAGAGCTGTAGAGCGCTTGGTGCCAAAATTTGAAATCGCGCCAATCCCGTACCCATCTGGTAACTTTTACCAATATTTTATTTATGTTTTTTTTTAAATTTTAAAAAATATATATATTTTAAAAATAAGTTTTTGCATGCTTTATTTTTAAATTTTATAAAGTGTATATATTTAGAAAAATATTTTTGCATGCTTTTTTTTGTAAAATTAGATAATTATCTTTACTGAAATGTGACACTGGTGACAAACGAATAAAATGTTGAAATAAATATACCAATCGGCATGTCAGCTTAAATTCATATCAAGTAAGTCCATTATTTATATTTATTTCCCTATTTAAATTTTCTGAAATGCTTATATTTCGATCGAATTTAGGGAAATTTCCCGTTTAAATAAACGCGCGCCTAGCTTGGCGACTTGGCGACAAAAAATTCGCTGCGTCGCCAAGTGTATAGGGATACTGAACTTGTTCCACATTTTGTTCCATTTCAGCATTTTACTAGAAATTTTTTCGAGTTAATTTCGTAAGATTTTTTAGTGTGTTTTACAATTTACTTAACAGTTTGGATAATTAAATTCCACAGGTTGTATTGCTCTTTTTCATTAATTTAAAAATTTTAATTGAATTGAAAGTTACTGTTTAAAATTGTGTCGATACATTCTTTCTTTAGTTTATGTATATGGCATTCTTATAATTTATATTATTACTATTAAAATACTATATAATTTGTGTATACATTTTTAAAATTATTGTTTCTGTATTTAATTTCTTAAAGATATTCTATTTAATAGTTTAATTAGTTTTTAATAATTTATATTTATGCTTTTCCGAATGTTGCTTTATTTTTTATTGTTATTCGTGTTCGGATTCTTCTGGAATTTTCGTTAGAATTCGTATTCTGATTTTCTTAAAACTGATATTTACTTTTTCGAAGTTCCCATATTTTCCTTATTCACATTCGTTTCCGAAGTAACTTCTTTTTTCAGCTCCCTCGTTCTTTTCGAAATATTTTTGTGAATCAAAATATTTTATCGAAATCAAAATATTTATTCGAAATATTTTTCTGTTTTGTTTCAATCAAAAAATTTTATGGATAATTTAACATATCAACTTTATTATTTTATCATTGATGTTTGAAATCTATAAATTTGCGTTTTTTGTTAATTTTGTAAAATTAATTGAGTACATTGATATTATGTATGAAATATTTGTCACTATTTCAGCCATTTTTCCTCCAGCTGTTTTTCCCAATCGGAAATTCGCCATAAGTATGACGTTATACGGCCTTGGCGTCTTTTTGAAAATTTCGCTAAGGGTGACCGTACAGTAAATTTTAACCCATTAATTAAATTTATTAGATATATTATACTTTTTACAATACGCTCACATAATAATATAAATTTATGATTTACTAACATTCTTCTCTAATCGTCTGCTACATTTTTATTCTTTATCACTTTTTTTCTTTAAAACTATAAAATAAAAGGAACTTGAAAAGGAGCGAAGAATGATGGTTAAAGACCGTGTAATAGTATTTTGAACAAAATTTTTACTTACACTGATAAATGACATGCATCTAAATAGTATCCCAACTATAAGTTTGAAAATGTGTAACACAAATTGTTTTTCTTTAAAAAGTCACAGATTATTCTCGCGAATGCCAAATTCTGTGACATAAAAGGTTTAAAATAATGTAATAGATAACACCAATATCAAAGTTTTAAATTAGTACTTTATTAACTCCAGAATAAATATTTAGGATATTTGGTGTTTCTATAAATTTCTAAAAATTAATTATTAATATATTTTTTAATATAAATCAATGATAGATAACCAATATATCGGTTAGAACAAAAATATAGCATTTTTAGCAATAAAGTTATCCTTTTCTTTTGTACAATTAAATATCAGTAAGAAGGGATACTATTTCCTTTTTCATACTTAATGCTAAAATAACAAATTATTAAAACTGACTTTTAATTTGCTTCCGTAATTATTTTAATTTCTGAAATTATTACATTTTAAGTTACGTTTCCGGTATGGTTTAGAGAAATATTTTTTCGAAGATTAAGTTCAATGTATTTTTTTAAGAGTTACTTGCTAAAACTTTAATCTGTTTATATTTTTTTATTTACAGATGAGCCAAAACCTTCAATAGAAAATAGATCTTCAGATTCAAACCCTCTGTTTATAAAATCCAGATTTTTCAAAACAGCAGCCATCTGCATAGCAGGAAGCTTCACAATATTTGCCATTTACAAATTTATCACAAAGTGTAAAATTAATAACTAGTTCTTTTTATTAACTTTCAGCAGCTTTAAAAAACTTATCAGCTTCCAAGATTTCATCCTTGCTTTTGTTAGTAAGCGGACTGCAGTTTGACTTCTGTGAAGGTGTGTGAGCTTCCTACCACCTGAAGCACCCACGTTCGCCCACTTTGTGCGGACCACACATTCTTCCACGCCTGGCTCCAATGCTGCAAGAAGGCACGACTGAAGACTGCGCACGCTGCAACACCACCCACCCACTCTCCCCTACTTTGGGCGAAATGCCTACAAGACATCATCTTCGTCACAAGGAGAAGAGCGAAGTAAATACTGCCTTAAATTCTGCTGATTTTTCAGTTCCCCAAAAGAAAATGGGTGCAATATTGGAAGCCGAAAAGTTTAATTTCAATAATTTTTTTAAAATGTTTTCTCTATTTTTAAAACTTACAACAGCATAAGACCAAGTGGCAGGACTTCTGACTTATCAATTAGAAAAACCCGGATCAAATTTGAAATAACATACATAAATACAGCCATTATTTCCATCCATAAATAGTTAATCATTTTCAAAAGCATAAAATTGTACTGTAATAAAAAGAGGCACATTGGAAATAAATGCAAAATTCAATTCCATTCAAGTTTATTTCATAGCAGGTACAGGATATGCAGCAGCTTCAGATGTGTTACTACAACAGATTATTAAATATATGTATTCTGAATGACAAAATTTTATCTATTACTATTTTTTCGGCTAAAATTTTTTTTAAATTGATATTTATAAATAAAATAAGTTAGTTCAGCGTTTGTTGTAATTATTTTTTGATTACATTTAAGAAATTATACTCGTTTTTGAAAATTTCAAACAGGAAAATGTTTGCAAAATATTCTAAATACATGAAATAATCAAGTGAATACATGTGTTTTCAAATTGTTAATTTTATCAACATTAATTAATTTGTTATGCAGAATGCACAACGAATGAGATAAATTTAAATACATTCAAGATAATATATATAGAGCATATAAATTATATATTTACACTTATACTGATATAGTATTAATACATTAAAAATATTCTGGTAATTAATCAACCTTTTAATTTTTCAGTAAGAAATTTAAGTTAAAGAGTAATTAATTCATTTTAATTTGATAACATTATAATATCATTTCATCTTATAAATTCGAATGTAAATTTTAAATGCATTACAAAAAAGTGGGATTGAAGACTCGATTTTAACGAAAATGTATTATAATACTTATTACATTTGGATTGAATATTTTCTAATAGTACAATATGAATTTATAAAAAAACTTGTGAAATTGTCTTTGCTAGAGTTATCATTATGCAAATAAAACTTTTTCCGCAAAATATTGGTTCCGAAGTTATGGATTTTAATAAGTTTCTAAGTATAATTCTTCATATGCACCCTTGACAGAAAGCAAACTAAATGATACTAAGGAAAAAGTAACACATAAAATTTTCCATTCTAATGTTACACAAGAAAGCTATGCAACATAGTGTGAACAATTGCATCATTCTGAATCACGAAGTTAGCTCTGAAGCATGTTTTCTGAATAAGCAATGAAGCTTTAAATTAAGTAATGGCTTAAGTCCGAGAATATATAATATTATGCATCATTTCTTGATTTGAAATCTTATTTTTGTCCACTTAGAAATTAAGTATGAGTGAAATGCATTTCAGTAAAATGAAGTTACATATCAGTTACGTATTATGAATATATTATATTTTTAAATTAAATGTATGTAGATATATGGCTTACAGTTATATAATAAAATAGACTCGATACAGTTTCGAAACATAAACAAACTATAGTACTGAAATGAATTAAAAATATCTTGTAAAAAGTTGACTCCATGAGTAGATGAAAGACTAATTGCTTAAAACATAAGTAAGATTTTATAGCTTCCGCAACTTTTTAATTTTTTTCAAGGACAGATGAATCTCTTTGTGCATTGCAGAATACGGGATATCCACTTATGAAGATGAACTATTCACTTGGACATACATGCATACCATTAGAAATATTCCATCTCGCTTTGGATAACTGTATATGGGATTAAAATTGAAAAGCTATTTCATTTCATAAAACTTGGTCTATCCAAAAGGTATTTTTTAAAATAAAATAAATACAACAGTTAGTCTTGCAATGTGATATAAAACTAAAGGAAATCATTTGTTTGTGTATACATGGCGTATTTATAAAGATATTAGGGAATTTTGACATCAATGCAAGCGGGAATCAGTAATCACATTTACCATATAAGCGCACTGCAACAAAACTCATGTTTTTAGTAAAATATACTTTTCAAAATAAAATAAATACAACAGTTAGTCTTGCAATATTTCATATTACTGAAAGAAACCATTTGTTTGTGTATACATGGGGTATTTCAAAAGATATTAGGGAATTTTCACATCAATGCAAGCGGATTTCAGAAGTCACACATACCATATAAATGCACTGCAAAAAAAATCATGTTTTTACTAAAATATATTTTTCATAATAATATAAATACAACAGTTAGTCTTGCAATATTTCATATTACTGGATGAAACCATTTGTTTTTGTATACATTGGGCATTTCTAAAGATATTAGGGAATTTCGATATCAATGCAAGCGGGAATCAGAAGTCACACTTACCATATAAGCGCACTGCAACAAAACTCATGTTTTTACTAAAATATATTTTTTATAATAAAATAAATACAACCGTTAGCCATGCAATATTTCATATTACTGAAAGAAACCATTTGTTTTAGTATACATGGGATATTTCTAAAGATATTAGGAAATATTGACATCAATGCAATCGAGAATTAGAAGTCTCACATACCATTTAAGCGCAATGCAACAAAACTCATATTTTTACTAAAATATATTTTTCATAATAAAATAAATACTACAGTTAGTCTTGCAATATTTCATATTACTGAAAGAAACCATTTGTTTGTGTATACATGGGGTATTTCTAAAGATTTTAGGGAATTTCAACATCAATGCAAGCGGGGATCAGAAGTCACACTTACCATATAAGCGCACTGCAACAAAACTCATGTTTTTACAAAAATCTATTTTTCATAATAAAATAAATACAACAGTTATTCTTTCAATATTTCATATTACTGGAAGAAACCATTTGTTTGTGTATACATGGGGTATTTCTAAAGATATTAGGGAATTTTAACATCAATGCAAGCGGGAATCAGAAGTCACACTTACCATATAAGCGCACTGCAACAAAACTCATGTTTTTACAAAAATCTATTTTTCATAATAAAATAAATACAACAGTTATTCTTTCAATATTTCATATTACTGGAAGAAACCATTTGTTTGTGTATACATGGGGTATTTCTAAAGATTTTAGGGAATTTTAACATCAATGCAAGCGGGAATCAGAAGTCACACTTACCATATAAGCGCACTGCAACAAAACTCATGTTTTTACAAAAATCTATTTTTCATAATAAAATAAATACAACAGTTATTCTTTAAATATTTCATATTACTGGAAGAAACCATTTGTTTGTGTATACATGGGGTATTTCTAAAGATATTAGGGAATTTTGACATCAATGCAAGCGGGAATCAGAGGTCACACTTACCATATAAGCGCACTGCAACAAAACTCATGTTTTTACAAAAATAAATTTTTCATAACAAAATAAATAGAATAGTTAGTCTTGCAATATTTCATATTACTGGAAGAAACCATTTGTTTGTGTATACATTGGTTATTTCTTAAGATATTAGGGGATTTTGGCATTAATGCAATCGCGAATCAGAAGTCACACATGCCATATTATCGCACTATAAGAAAACTCATTTTTTTCCTAAAACATAATTTTCATAATAAAATAAATACAACAGTTAGTTTGGCAATATAATATATATTACTGGAAGAAACCATTTGTTTGTGTATACATGGGGTATTTCTAAAGATATTAGGGAATTTTGACATCAATGCAAGCGGGAATCAGAAGTCACACTTACCATATAAGCGCACTGCAACAAAACTCATGTTTTTACTAAAATAAATTTTTCATAACAAAATAAATAGAATAGTTAGTCTTGCAATATTTCATATTACTGGAAGAAACCATATGTTTGTGTATACATTGGTTATTTCTTAAGATATTAGGGGATTTTGGCATTAATGCAATCGCGAATCAAAAGTCACACATGTCATATTATCGCACTATAAGAAAACTCATTTTTTTCCTAAAATATATTTTTTATAATAAAATAAATACAACAGTTAGTTTGTCAATATTATATATTACTGGAAGAAACCATTTGCTTGTGTATACATTGGTTATTTCTTAAGATATTAGGGAATTTTGACATCAATGCAACCGGGAATCAGTAGTCACACATACCATATAAGCGCACTAAAAGAAAACTCATTTTTTTCCTAAAATATATTTTTTATAATAAAATAAATACAACAGTTAGTTTGTCAATATCATATATTACTGGAAGAAACCATTTGTTTTGTGTATACATTGGTTATTTCTTAAGATATTAGGGAATTTTGACATCAATGCAACTGGGAATCAGAAGTCACACATACCATATAAGCGCATTATAGTAAATAATGTTTCTAGACTAACTGTGGTATTCATTTTATTATAAAAAGTATATTTTAGGAGAAAAGTGAGTCATTGTATGGTGCGCTCAATTGTCCGAAGTGATATCTTATGTATTTCAGCAAAAAGCAACTCAATCTCCCACAAAAACGAATAGAAGTATTTACATAAAATTCTGCAATTAGCATTACCTTATTACACTTAATCTTTATATGGTTTTTCATAAGTTTCCTATGGCCAGAATTTGCACACAGACAATCTCAAGTGACACAAGTGACTTCAGATTCCCAATTACATTTGAGATCAATATCCAAAATTTCCTCAATATCTTAAAAAATGGCCAATAGATATAGAAATAAATGGTTTAATTTTATAGTAAATAATGTTTCTAGACTAACTGTAATATTCATTTTATTACAAAAAGTATATTTTAGGAGAAAAGTGAGTCATTGTATGGTGCGCTCAATTGTCCGAAGTGATATCTTATGTATTTCAACAAAAAACAACTCAATCTCCCACAAAAACGAATAGAAGTATTTACATAAAATTCTGCAATTAGCATTACCTTAATACACTTAATCTTTATATGGTTTTTCATAAGTTTCCTATGGCCAGAATTCGCACACAGACAATCTCAAGTGACACAAGTGACTTCAGATTCCCAATTACATTTGAGATCAAAATCCAAAATTTCCTGAATATCTTAAAAAATGGCCAATAGATATAGAAAAAAATGGATTAATTTTATAGTAAATAATGTTTCTAGACTAACTGTGGTATTCATTTTATTATAAAAAGTATATTTTAGGAGAAAAGTGAGTCATTGTAAGGTGCGCTCAATTGTCCGAAGTGATATCTTATGTATTTCAGCAAAAAACAACTCAATCTCCCACAAAAACGAATAGAAGTATTTACATAAAATTTTGCAATTAGCATTACCTTATTACACTTAATCTTTATATGGTTTTTCATAAGTTTCCTATGGCCAGAATTTGCACACAGACAATCTCAAGTGACACAAGTGACTTCAGATTCCCAATTACATTTGAGATCAAAATCCAAAATTTCCTCAATATCTTAAAAAATGGCCAATAGATATAGAAAATAAATGGTTTAATTTTATAGTAAATAATGTTTCTAGACTAACTGTGGTATTCATTTTATTATAAAAAGTATATTTTAGAAGAAAAGTGAGTCTTTGTATGGTGCGCTCAATTGTCCGAAGTGATAACTTATGTATTTCAGCAAAAAACAACTCAATCTCCCACAAAAACGAATAGAAGTATTTACATAAAATTTTGCAATTAGCATTACCTTATTACACTTAATCTTTATATGGTTTTCATAAGTTTCCTATGGCCAGAATTTGCACACAGACAAGCTCAAGTGACACAAGTGACTTCAGATTCCCAATTACATTTGAGATCAAAATCCAAAATTTCCTCAATATCTTAAAAAAATGGCCAATAGATATAGAAAAAAATGGTTTAATTTTATAGTAAATAATGTTTCTAGACTAACTGGGGTATTCATTTTATTATAAAAAGTATATTTTAGGAGAAAGTGAGTCATTGTAAGGTGCGCTCAATTGTCCGCAGTGATATCTTATGTATTTCAGCAAAAAACAACTCAATCTCCCACAAAAACGAATAGAAGTATTTACATAAAATTTTGCAATTAGCATTACCTTATTACACTTAATCTTTATATGGTTTTTCATAAGTTTCCTATGGCCAGAATTTGCACACAGACAAGCTCAAGTGACACAAGTGACTTCAGATTCCCAATTACATTTGAGATGAAAATCCAAAATTTCCTCAATATCTTAAAAAATGGCCAATAGATATAGAAATAAATGGTTTAATTTTATAGTAAATAATGTTTCTAGACTAACTGTGGTATTCATTTTATTATAAAAAGTATATTTTAGGAGAAAAGTGAGTCATTGTATGGTGCGCTCAATTGTCCGAAGTGATATCTTATGTATTTCAGCAAAAAACAACTCAATCTCCCACAAAAACGAATAGAAGTATTTACATAAAATTCTGCAATTAGCATTACCTTATTACACTTAATCTTTATATGGTTTTTCATAAGTTTCCTATGGCCAGAATTTGCACACAGACAATCTCAAGTGACACAAGTGACTTCAGATTCCCAATTACATTTGAGATCAAAATCCAAAATTTCCTCAATATCTTAAAAAATGGCCAATAGATATAGAAATAAATGGTTTAATTTTATAGTAAATAATGTTTCTAGACTAACTGTGGTATTCATTTTATTATAAAAAGTATATTTTAGGAGAAAAGTGAGTCATTGTATGGTGCGCTCAATTGTCCGAAGTGATATCTTATGTATTTCAGCAAAAAACAACTCAATCTCCCACAAAAACGAATAGAAGTATTTACATAAAATTCTGCAATTAGCATTACCTTATTACACTTAATCTTTATATGGTTTTTCATAAGTTTCCTATGGCCAGAATTTGCACACAGACAATCTCAAGTGACACAAGTGACTTCAGATTCCCAATTACATTTGAGATCAAAATCCAAAATTTCCTCAATATCTTAAAAAATGGCCAATAGATATAGAAATAAATGGTTTAATTTTATAGTAAATAATGTTTCTAGACTAACTGTGGTATTCATTTTATTATAAAGTATATTTTAGGAGAAAAGTGAGTCTTTGTATGGTGCGCTCAATTGTCCGAAGTGATATCTTATGTATTTCAGCAAAAAACAACTCAATCTCCCACAAAAACGAATAGAAGTATTTACATAAAATTCTGCAATTAGCATTACCTTATTACACTTAATCTTTATATGGTTTTTCATAAGTTTCCTATGGCCAGAATTTGCACACAGACAAGCTCAAGTGACACAAGTGACTTCAGATTCCCAATTACATTAGAGATCAAAATCCAAAATTTCCTCAATATCTTAAAAAATGGCCAATAGATATAGAAATAAATGGTTTAATTTTATAGTAAATAATGTTTCTAGACTAACTGTGGTATTCATTTTATTATAAAAAGTATATTTTAGGAGAAAAGTGAGTCTTTGTATGGTGCGCTCAATTGTCCGAAGTGATATCTTATGTATTTCAGCAAAAAACAACTCAATCTCCCACAAAAACAGATAGAAGTATTTACATAAAATTCTGCAATTAGCATTACCTTATTACACTTAATCTTTATATGGTTTTTCATAAGTTTCCTATGGCCAGAATTTGCACACAGACAAGCTCAAGTGACACAAGTGACTAGATTCCCAATACATTTGAGATCAAAATCCAAAATTTCCTGAATATCTTAAAAAATGGCCAATAGATATAGAAAAAATGGTTTAATTTTATAGTAAATAATGTTTCTAGACTAACTGTGGTATTCATTTATTATAAAAAGTATATTTTAGGAGAAAAGTGTGTCTTTGTATGGTGCGCTCAATTGTCCGAAGTGATAACTTATGTATTTCAGCAAAAAACAACTCAATCTCCCACAAAAACGAATAGAAGTATTTACATAAAATTTTGCAATTAGCATTACCTTATTACACTTAATCTTTATATGGTTTTTCATAAGTTTCCTATGGCCAGAATTTGCACACAGACAATCTCAAGTGACACAAGTGACTTCAGATTCCCAATTACATTTGAGATCAAAATCCAAAATTTCCTCAATATCTTAAAAAATGGCCAATAGATATAGAAATAAATGGTTTAATTTTATAGTAAATAATGTTTCTAGACTAACTGTGGTATTCATTTTATTATAAAAAGTATATTTTAGGAGAAAAGTGAGTCTTTGTATGGTGCGCTCAATTGTCCGAAGTGATATCTTATGTATTTCAGCAAAAAACAACTCAATCTCCCACAAAAACGAATAGAAGTATTTACGTAAAATTCTGCAATTAGCATTACCTTATTACACTTAATCTTTATATGGTTTTTCATAAGTTTCCTATGGCCAGAATTTGCACACAGACAAGCTCAAGTGACACAAGTGACTTCAGATTCCCAATTACATTTGAGATCAAAATCCAAAATTTCCTCAATATCTTAAAAAATGGCCAATAGATATAGAAATAAATGGTTTAATTTTATAGTAAATAATGTTTCTAGACTAACTGTGGTATTCATTTTATTATAAAAAGTATATTTTAGGAGAAAAGTGAGTCATTGTATGGTGCGCTCAATTGTCCGAAGTGATATCTTATGTATTTCAGCAAAAAACAACTCAATCTCCCACAAAAACGAATAGAAGTATTTACATAAAATTCTGCAATTAGCATTACCTTATTACACTTAATCTTTATATGGTTTTTCATAAGTTTCCTATGGCCAGAATTTGCACACAGACAATCTCAAGTGACACAAGTGACTTCAGATTCCCAATTACATTTGAGATCAAAATCCAAAATTTCCTCAATATCTTAAAAAATGGCCAATAGATATAGAAATAAATGGTTTAATTTTATAGTAAATAATGTTTCTAGACTAACTGTGGTATTCATTTTATTATAAAAAGTATATTTTAGGAGAAAAGTGAGTCATTGTATGGTGCGCTCAATTGTCCGAAGTGATATCTTATGTATTTCAGCAAAAAACAACTCAATCTCCCACAAAAACGAATAGAAGTATTTTCATAAAATTCTGCAATTAGCATTACCTTATTACACTTAATCTTTATATGGTTTTTCATAAGTTTCCTATGGCCAGAATTTGCACACAGACAATCTCAAGTGACACAAGTGACTTCAGATTCCCAATTACATTTGAGATCAAAATCCAAAATTTCCTCAATATCTTAAAAAATGGCCAATAGATATAGAAATAAATGGTTTAATTTTATAGTAAATAATGTTTCTAGACTAACTGTGGTATTCATTTTATTATAAAAAGTATATTTTAGGAGAAAAGTGAGTCATTGTATGGTGCGCTCAATTGTCCGAAGTGATATCTTATGTATTTCAGCAAAAAACAACTCAATCTCCCACAAAAACGAATAGAAGTATTTACATAAAATTCTGCAATTAGCATTACCTTATTACACTTAATCTTTATATGGTTTTTCATAAGTTTCCTATGGCCAGAATTTGCACACAGACAATCTCAAGTGACACAAGTGACTTCAGATTCCCAATTACATTTGAGATCAAAATCCAAAATTTCCTCAATATCTTAAAAAATGGCCAATAGATATAGAAATAAATGGTTTAATTTTTATAGTAAATAATGTTTCTAGACTAACTGTGGTATTCATTTTATTATAAAAGTATATTTTAGGAGAAAAGTGAGTCTTTGTATGGTGCGCTCAATTGTCCGAAGTGATATCTTATGTATTTCAGCAAAAAACAACTCAATCTCCCACAAAAACGAATAGAAGTATTTACATAAAATTCTGCAATTAGCATTACCTTATTACACTTAATCTTTATATGGTTTTTCATAAGTTTCCTATGGCCAGAATTTGCACACAGACAATCTCAAGTGACACAAGTGACTTCAGATTCCCAATTACATTTGAGATCAAAATCCAAAATTTCCTCAATATCTTAAAAAATGGCCAATAGATATAGAAATAAATGGTTTAATTTTATAGTAAATAATGTTTCTAGACTAACTGTGGTATTCATTTTATTATAAAAAGTATATTTTAGGAGAAAAGTGAGTCATTGTATGGTGCGCTCAATTGTCCGAAGTGATATCTTATGTATTTCAGCAAAAAACAACTCAATCTCCCACAAAAACGAATAGAAGTATTTACATAAAATTCTGCAATTAGCATTACCTTATTACACTTAATCTTTATATGGTTTTTCATAAGTTTCCTATGGCCAGAATTTGCACACAGACAATCTCAAGTGACACAAGTGACTTCAGATTCCCAATTACATTTGAGATCAAAATCCAAAATTTCCTCAATATCTTAAAAAATGGCCAATAGATATAGAAATAAATGGTTTAATTTTATAGTAAATAATGTTTCTAGACTAACTGTGGTATTCATTTTATTATAAAAAGTATATTTTAGGAGAAAAGTGAGTCTTTGTATGGTGCGCTCAATTGTCCGAAGTGATATCTTATGTATTTCAGCAAAAAACAACTCAATCTCCCACAAAAACGAATAGAAGTATTTACATAAAATTCTGCAATTAGCATTACCTTATTACACTTAATCTTTATATGGTTTTTCATAAGTTTCCTATGGCCAGAATTTGCACACAGACAATCTCAAGTGACACAAGTGACTTCAGATTCCCAATTACATTTGAGATCAAAATCCAAAATTTCCTCAATATCTTAAAAAATGGCCAATAGATATAGAAATAAATGGTTTAATTTTATAGTAAATAATGTTTCTAGACTAACTGTGGTATTCATTTTATTATAAAAAGTATATTTTAGGAGAAAAGTGAGTCATTGTATGGTGCGCTCAATTGTCCGAAGTGATATCTTATGTATTTCAGCAAAAAACAACTCAATCTCCCACAAAAACGAATAGAAGTATTTACATAAAATTCTGCAATTAGCATTACCTTATTACACTTAATCTTTATATGGTTTTTCATAAGTTTCCTATGGCCAGAATTTGCACACAGACAAGCTCAAGTGACACAAGTGACTTCAGATTCCCAATTACATTTGAGATGAAAATCCAAAATTTCCTCAATATCTTAAAAAATGGCCAATAGATATAGAAAAAAAATGGTTTAATTTTATAGTAAATAATGTTTCTAGACTAACTGTGGTATTCATTTTATTATAAAAAGTATATTTTAGGAGAAAAGTGAGTCTTTGTATGGTGCGCTCAATTGTCCGAAGTGATATCTTATGTATTTCAGCAAAAAACAACTCAATCTCCCACAAAAACGAATAGAAGTATTTACATAAAATTCTGCAATTAGCATTACCTTATTACACTTAATCTTTATATGGTTTTTCATAAGTTTCCTATGGCCAGAATTTGCACACAGACAATCTCAAGTGACACAAGTGACTTCAGATTCCCAATTACATTTGAGATCAAAATCCAAAATTTCCTCAATATCTTAAAAAATGGCCAATAGATATAGAAATAAATGGTTTAATTTTATAGTAAATAATGTTTCTAGACTAACTGTGGTATTCATTTCATTATAAAAAGTATATTTTAGGAGAAAAGTGAGTCTTTGTATGGTGCGCTCAATTGTCCGAAGTGATATCTTATGTATTTCAGCAAAAAACAACTCAATCTCCCACAAAAACGAATAGAAGTATTTACATAAAATTCTGCAATTAGCATTACCTTATTACACTTAATCTTTATATGGTTTTTCATAAGTTTCCTATGGCCAGAATTTGCACACAGACAAGCTCAAGTGACACAAGTGACTTCAGATTCCCAATTACATTTGAGATGAAAATCCAAAATTTCCTCAATATCTTAAAAATGGCCAATAGATATAGAAATAAATGGTTTAATTTTTATAGTAAATAATGTTTCTAGACTAACTGTGGTATTCATTTTATTATAAAAAAGTATATTTTAGGAGAAAAGTGAGTCTTTGTATGGTGCGCTCAATTGTCCGAAGTGATATCTTATGTATTTCAGCAAAAAACAACTCAATCTCCCACAAAACGAATAGAAGTATTTACATAAAATTCTGCAATTAGCATTACCTTATTACACTTAAAATTTATATGGTTTTTCATGTTTCCTATGGCCAGAATTTGCACACAGACAAGCTCAAGTGACACAAGTGACTTCAGATTCCCAATTACATTTGAGATGAAAATCCAAAATTTCCTCAATATCTTAAAAAATGGCCAATAGATATAGAAATAAATGGTTTAATTTTTATAGTAAATAATGTTTCTAGACTAACTGTGGTATTCATTTTATTATAAAAAGTATATTTTAGGAGAAAAGTGAGTCATTGTATGGTGCGCTCAATTGTCCGAAGTGATATCTTATGTATTTCAGCAAAAAAACAACTCAATCTCCCACAAAAACGAATAGAAGTATTTACATAAAATTCTGCAATTAGCATTACCTTATTACACTTAATCTTTATATGGTTTTTCATAAGTTTCCTATGGCCAGAATTTGCACACAGACAATCTCAAGTGACACAAGTGACTTCAGATTCCCAATTACATTTGAGATCAAAATCCAAAATTTCCTCAATATCTTAAAAAATGGCCAATAGATATAGAAATAAATGGTTTAATTTTATAGTAAATAATGTTTCTAGACTAACTGTGGTATTCATTTTATTATAAAAAGTATATTTTAGGAGAAAAGTGAGTCATTGTATGGTGCGCTCAATTGTCCGAAGTGATATCTTATGTATTTCAGCAAAAAACAACTCAATCTCCCACAAAAACGAATAGAAGTATTTACATAAAATTCTGCAATTAGCATTACCTTATTACACTTAATCTTTATATGGTTTTTCATAAGTTTCCTATGGCCAGAATTTGCACACAGACAATCTCAAGTGACACAAGTGACTTCAGATTCCCAATTACATTTGAGATCAAAATCCAAAATTTCCTCAATATCTTAAAAAATGGCCAATAGATATAGAAATAAATGGTTTAATTTTATAGTAAATAATGTTTCTAGACTAACTGTGGTATTCATTTTATTATAAAAAGTATATTTTAGGAGAAAAGTGAGTCATTGTATGGTGCGCTCAATTGTCCGAAGTGATATCTTATGTATTTCAGCAAAAAACAACTCAATCTCCCACAAAAACGAATAGAAGTATTTACATAAAATTCTGAAATTAGCATTACCTTATTACACTTAATCTTTATATGGTTTTTCATAAGTTTCCTATGGCCAGAATTTGCACACAGACAAGCTCAAGTGACACAAGTGACTTCAGATTCCCAATTACATTTGAGATGAAAATCCAAAATTTCCTCAATATCTTAAAAAATGGCCAATAGATATAGAAATAAATGGTTTAATTTTATAGTAAATAATGTTTCTAGACTAACTGTGGTATTCATTTTATTATAAAAAGTATATTTTAGGAGAAAAGTGAGTCTTTGTATGGTGCGCTCAATTGTCCGAAGTGATATCTTATGTATTTCAGCAAAACAACTCAATCTCCCACAAAAACGAATAGAAGTATTTACATAAAATTCTGCAATTAGCATTACCTTATTACACTTAATCTTTATATGGTTTTTCATAAGTTTCCTATGGCCAGAATTTGCACACAGACAAGCTCAAGTGACACAAGTGACTTCAGATTCCCAATTACATTTGAGATGAAAATCCAAAATTTCCTCAATATCTTAAAAAATGGCCAATAGCATATAGAAATAAATGGGTTAATTTTATAGTAAATAATGTTTCTAGACTAACTGTGGTATTCATTTTATTATAAAAAGTATATTTTAGGAGAAAAGTGAGTCTTTGTATGGTGCGCTCAATTGTCCGAAGTGATATCTTATGTATTTCAGCAAAAAACAACTCAATCTCCCACAAAACGAATAGAAGTATTTACATAAAATTCTGCAATTAGCATTACCTTATTACACTTAATCTTTATATGGTTTTTCATAAGTTTCCTATGGCCAGAATTTGCACACAGACAATCTCAAGTGACACAAGTGACTTCAGATTCCCAATTACATTTGAGATCAAAATCCAAAATTTCCTCAATATCTTAAAAAATGGCCAATAGATATAGAAATAAATGGTTTAATTTTATAGTAAATAATGTTTCTAGACTAACTGTGGTATTCATTTTATTATAAAAAGTATATTTTAGGAGAAAATTGAGACATTGTATGGTGCGCTCAATTGTCCGAAGTGATATCTTATGTATTTCAGCAAAAAACAACTCAATCTCCCACAAAAACGAATAGAAGTATTTACATAAAATTCTGCAATTAGCATTACCTTATTACACTTAATCTTTATATGGTTTTTCATAAGTTTCCTATGGCCAGAATTTGCACACAGACAATCTCAAGTGACACAAGTGACTTCAGATTCCCAATTACATTTGAGATCAAAATCCAAAATTTCCTCAATATCTTAAAAAATGGCCAATAGATATAGAAATAAATGGTTTAATTTTATAGTAAATAATGTTTCTAGACTAACTGTGGTATTCATTTTATTATAAAAAGTATATTTTAGGAGAAAAGTGAGTCTTTGTATGGTGCGCTCAATTGTCCGAAGTGATATCTTATGTATTTCAGCAAAAAACAACTCAATCTCCCACAAAAACGAATAGAAGTATTTACATAAAATTCTGCAATTAGCATTACCTTATTACACTTAATCTTTATATGGTTTTTCATAAGTTTCCTATGGCCAGAATTTGCACACAGACAAGCTCAAGTGACACAAATGACTTCAGATTCCCAATTACATTTGAGATCAAAATCCAAAATTTCCTCAATATCTTAAAAAATGGCCAATAGATATAGAAATAAATGGTTTAATTTTATAGTAAATAATGTTTCTAGACTAACTGGTATTCATTTTATTATAAAAAGTATATTTTAGGAGAAAAGTGAGTCTTTGTATGGTGCGCTCAATTGTCCGAAGTGATATCTTATGTATTTCAGCAAAACAACTCAATCTCCCACAAAAACGAATAGAAGTATTTACATAAAATTCTGCAATTAGCATTACCTTATTACACTTAATCTTTATATGGTTTTTCATAAGTTTCCTATGGCCAGAATTTGCACACAGACAATCTCAAGTGACACAAGTGACTTCAGATTCCCAATTACATTTGAGATCAAAATCCAAAATTTCCTCAATATCTTAAAAAATGGCCAATAGATATAGAAATAAATGGTTTAATTTTATAGTAAATAATGTTTCTAGACTAACTGTGGTATTCATTTTATTATAAAAAGTATATTTTAGGAGAAAAGTGAGTCATTGTATGGTGCGCTCAATTGTCCGAAGTGATATCTTATGCATTTCAGCAAAAAACAACTCAATCTCCCACAAAAACGAATAGAAGTATTTACATAAAATTCTGCAATTAGCATTACCTTATTACACTTAATCTTTATATGGTTTTTCATAAGTTTCCTATGGCCAGAATTTGCACACAGACAAGCTCAAGTGACACAAGTGACTTCAGATTCCCAATTACATTTGAGATCAAAATCCACAATTTCCTCGATATCTTAAAAAATGGCCAATAGATATAGAAATAAATGGTTTAATTTTATAGTAAATAATGTTTCTAGACTAACTGTGGTATTCATTTTATTATAAAAAGTATATTTTAGGAGAAAAGTGAGTCTTTGTATGGTGCGCTCAATTGTCCGAAGTGATATCTTATGTATTTCAGCAAAAAACAACTCAATCTCCCACAAAACGAATAGAAGTATTTGCATAAAATTCTGCAATTAGCATTAACTTATTACACTTAATCTTTATATGGTTTTTCATAAGTTTCCTATGGCCAGAATTTGCACACAGACAATCTCAAGTGACACAAGTGACTTCAGATTCCCAATTACATTTGAGATCAAAATCCAAAATTTCCTCAATATCTTAAAAAATGGCCAATAGATATAGAAATAAATGGTTTAATTTTATAGTAAATAATGTTTCTAGACTAACTGTGGTATTCATTTTATTATAAAAAGTATATTTTAGGAGAAAAGTGAGTCTCTGTATGGTGCGCTCAATTGTCCGAAGTGATATCTTATGTATTTCAGCAAAAAACAACTCAATCTCCCACAAAAACGAATATTCACATCTAATTGCATTTAAATTAAATGTCGAAAAGTTTGTAAAATTTAATATTGTATTTAACTTTTTTCTTCTATATTAGGTTTGTCTAATATAGGTCACTTCTGCTTAAAATCATTTTCTTTGAAAAACACCAAAACCAATTAAATCCATAATTTCATATTAAAATTTTCTACATTTGGGGTTCAGTTACTTTGTTTATTTATCTGTCAATTCCTATATAAAACTCTGGCGTAACTATAACTAAATATATATATATATATATATATATATATATATATATATATATATATATATATATATATATATATATATATATATATATATATAGATAGATAGATAGATAGATAGATAGATAGATAGATAGATAGATAGATAGATAGATAGATAGATAGATAGATATTCATCAAAGTAGAGCGTAACAACGTTAAACAATATTATCTCATCATGTAAATAATTGTGTTAGGGAAAGATGGGATTATATTTATTAATTATGTTTTTTATAGCTAAAAAACAAAAATTTATTTCTTGAAAATATAGAAACATAGTATGCGAGTATACAAATAAAAATAAGTAAAATTCTAAGTCAGTATGATTACATTTCACATCAATCAGTCTCTTCTGTGTTTCCAATTATGTGCTTTTTTATCAAGTAGGTATCTAACGTAATTTGCGATTTCCTTTTATGCTCTTTAAGAAGTTGTTGGTTAGTGGTTAAGGCATTTATAACAACCCGTCTTGCCTTTGAAATCCTGTCAAAATGTGTGCATTTTCCTTTAAATGGTCCATAATTTCTGTAACAGTGGTCAAATTGGTATTTAGAAACGCTGTTGAAAGTTCTTTTTGGCCCTCTTCAGAATCACTACTTAAATATTTTTGTGTTCTTCTTAGTCAACTATTTCCTTGAGCTCATCGTTAGAAAGGCTTTCTGATGCTTGTTCTTGTGATGTTTGATGCAAAACTTTCTAATGTTGACTCTTTTCTTCAACATCTTCCACAGTTATATCATCTAAACTGGTTGGTTCCACTAAGTGAACTATTTCATTCATTTCGACAGTGTCCAGTGTCACTGCCCTTTCATAAATCTGGCCAAGTGCTCTTCCACATCACTTTCAAACGGTTGTCAGTTACACCATTCCAAGAACGTTTACATACATCATTCATGATATTGTAGTTTTCTCAAAACTCTCGTATAATTTGTTTCTCTTCTCCGTCTGTTCTTTCAAACATTTGTCTAAATGTTGACAGCAGGTAATAAGCCTTAAAATTTGAAACAACGCCTTGATCCGTAGATTGGATTCAAACAGTTGTCTTAGCCGTCAAATGTTTGAAACGATAAAAACACGATCGTACAACCCCACTGAAAAGAAGAAACACAATTAAATTGTTCTTAAAATTAAAATTATTATATTAAATTATTTTACTAATTTAAAGCATTTACATGCAGTAGCAAAACTGAAGCAGAAATTTTTGAAAATACATTTTATGCATTTCTAACTATATTATCGGTCAAAATGGATAATTTTTTCAAACTATTAATGAAGTATTATAGTTTTTGTGGCACTCGCCTTAGTGTAGAGAGCAGCTGACCAAATATTACGAACAATGTCATGTTCCTTCCTGACAATACAGCCGCAAGTGATGGTCATTCATACACACGTTCAAAAGCCGATTTGCTTTAGACGTCTGAGAAAACACTGATATGTCCTGCTAAGGTCTGACTGGTGAGGTCACTGTTAGCCTCAAGCTTGAGTTGATTGTGCATTGGTTACCAGAAAGTACTGATCTGTTTTGTCAACTGCACATGGGGTTACCAGAAGGCTATGAAACAGGCTGACATTACATAAATGCCTTTGAAGCACTAGGTTACTGTTAAGTCACTACTTTACAACCTATTCTTGCCAATGTCTAGTTTTTCTTAATGAAATCTTTGTCTCTAGGAGGTTAAATGGCTCTTTTGTGTTTCTTTCTGAGTGATTATTAGATTGACACGTGGCTGGAAAATATTGTGGTTAAATGCAGATTCAGTTGAATTACCTTCTTTATTTAACTTTTGTTTGAATAGCGTGAAAATACTTCGTCCTAATTGCTTAGTGTAGATGCTTATAAGCAAACTTTAGCATTCTTTTGGCAAAACAACAAGAGCTGTGCTTTCACTGATAGTAGTTAAAATAAAAAACCCTAGAATATTTCACAGCACGTATTTTTACAGTTATTTCTTCACAGAAAGAGTCCGGTTGCAAAGAGTTAGACGGACTAAATGAAAAAGGACATGTTGTGGACACATAAATTGTAATGAGATTGACACAGTTGTATGTTATGTGAGCAGAGTAATACGTGTTGTAATGCAAAACAAAGAAGATCGTAAGATCAAAATCCATACACTGGTTTTAACATCTTTAGATACTTCAGCGAATCATGTTATTAAAATAATGAAACTTATTTATTTAGGGGAGACATTATTTTGTCACAATCACTTCTTTCCGAGCAGTTCTAAGCAGAACAAAAATGGCAATAATCCTTTTCATGGTACACGTGTGCGAGTGAAAAATGGTGTAAAAATTAATATTTGTCTAAATTTCACTCCCTCAACGTCAATGAACAGTTAAGTACCTTCAAAATATGTGAGGAGTCTATATTTTGGATTAATAACAATGCCTAGTTTAAAGTTATGACCATTTGTAAGACAATTTTTCTTCCTTAGATGACAAATATAAAAACTATTGTGGATAACTGTCGTTGTTGAATCATTCTTTTTAACATCACCAAGTGTCTGCAAACCACTGACAAGAAATTGAACCCTTTTTATAACATTTATATATTCAATTCCAAAAGTTATATATTTATGGAAGATTTACCAGTGGATCTCTTTTCCTTTTTTATATTGCCGCAATAACATGATTTCTATTAAACTTAAATTTACTTTTCTTAATCATGGACTTGCTTTAATGAAGAAGTGGCTTGTAGCGAATGCAAATCCAATATTTCTTTATTTTTAATATGATCTCTATTTATTATAAATTAACACATTTCAATATTTAATAATTTATTATTCATATAAATTTGTTTTTTCAAAATTCTATTTATAATTATTTATTGAAAACATTTTATTTCTCAAAATAATTTATTAGGTCTATCGGAAAGTTCTCTTCATTGATCGGTGATGAAGCTGTCGAAACCATAGAGAGAAAAATCTTTTTCTGACAACATTGTAGATCGTAGAAAGCTTGATTCAGCTCAGCATGCTATTTCAGACCATATTCTTAAGATTGGATTGGTGTGAAAATACTCAAAATGGTTGTTGCATGAATTAAGTCAGAAGAATTTTGACGACCGATTTCTACTTATTCAGAACGAAATGGATCCCTTTTTGAACCGGATGATAACTGGTATTAAAAGTGGATTACTTACGAAAACATCTTACAGAAAGGGAAAATATTGTGTGCGCCAAAACTCTAAAAGAAATTTGACTCTTAATAAAAGAATGTTGAGTATATGGTAGGATATTTGAGAACAAAAACATTATAATCATTAAAAATTGAACAAAAAGCTCAATTCGGAAAATTATTGTCAACAACTGGATAATTTAAAAGGAGCAATCCAAGAAAACAAGCCAACAATGTTCTAAGAATTCCAAGAAAAAATTCATGAAAAAATTGCAGAACTAAGGTGGAAAATTCTGTCCCAGGCTTTTCACCCTCCAACTATCACTTGTTTTTGACCTTTCAGAATTGTTTGATGGGCAAAAAATTTTAAAAAAATAATGAGATATAAATCAAACAATGCTTCAATTTTTCCAAATACAAACAACAAGCAAACCAAATACCAGAGTGTTTTTCTCGTGATTTGCAAACCTTCCATGAGGAGAAAAAGCATATTTGCAACAGAATTTTGAAACAAGCATTTTAAAAGTCGGCAGCAGAGCTGTTGAAAATTTGATTGTCAATGAAGATCTCTGCAATAATGAATTCGTCAATGCCCATTGAACTCCAAAGAACAAGGAAACCTTCCTTATTGTTTGTAGTCTAGAGGCGCAGATTTAACTTAAGTGGGAAAAAAAAAAAACAAGAATATATAAGAACTTCCTGTGTACTGAACAGTCTGGAAACGGAAATACCATCTGTTCCGTTTCCAGACTGTTCAGCAGACAGGATCGAGCAGATGATTATTGTATATTTAGTTTATACAATAGTTTCTTGTTTCATATTTAATGTCAACTCCTGCAGCAAAGTTATTTATACATTTATAAATAAATTATTAAACATACTCTGGAAAATGTAAGAAAATGAGTCCGGCTTCTTCAGTACACATATGCCATAGGGACCCGTTTTTAGGGTAAGCAACATCCATGCCCGAACCGTATAGTACATCCATGCCCGAACCGGGATTTGAACCCAGGTCCACAGTCAGACACGCTGACCACTAGACAAGTTGGGCGGCATTATATTTGATTAATTTGTGATTATTTTTAGTCTATTTGATTTCGCTATATCGTTTGATTTCATTGGTTCAAAGGTAGGATTTAGTCTATTATTGCTGCAAAATATATGTAACTAAAGAAGAAATTTCTGTGTTCGATCACTTATACAATAGCAGCATGAGTCGGATATTGCAGTTCAGCTGTGCAACTTTCATGCAACCTGCATCGAGACTAAGTATCGCTTTTTATATGTTGTAATTGCATCAGCAGTCTTCCATGTATCTTTCTTAGAGTTGGGGTCTACCTGCCAGCATCTACGTAATTTAGAAGAGTACCCCCAATGATTCGCTTGCCACCCACACACCTGTCAATTCCCTTGGTAAACATTGCGACAACGGCCAAGTAAACGTAACTCAGCCATCTTGAAAGAACACGATAGTTGCGTCGGAATTCAAACTAGCTACCTTTCGATGATGATAACAGCTCTCTAACAAGCTAGGGGACATCGGCCGCTGATGATAAATGTTGAACAAATATTACTAAATAAACAAATGCTATCAAGTTTTACAATTTAATCGGCGCACTTCATATATATCAGTTTCGTACAATCGAAAGGCTAAATTAACTTTCGCTCTTGAACTTTTCTTGCTATGACAATTTTAAGTGTGAATAAGTGACAGCATGTACTTCGAATTAATCAGTAGGGGGCGCTGTTGAAGTATTTCAGTTCTGAGTGATTTATTTCTGAATTGATTCGTATTTGTCACTAAGTCGTACGAATGCAAATATAGTGCAGTAAGATTTTGCCAATTATGAAATTAATGTATAGATAATTTATGTAGAAGTTTCTGGATTCGATTCCAAATACCACCTCAATACGCGTCTCATTGGGCACTTTTGCATGGCGCTTGCATTTTTTGTGCAGCCTGAAGGGGAAATTAGGGGCAGCTTTTAAACTTCGATTGATATCACAATTTTAAGTGTGAATAAGTGACACGAATTTCATACTTTTGATTTAATTTTGGGCCTAATTTTATTCTTCTCCAATCATTTTTTCCCACTTTGATGAAAAAATAGTTACTGAGTTTATAGTCGAGTGGCTACCTCTCTTGTCTTCGGTTCTGCAGTTCATAAATTCGAATCCTACATGGATGTTTGTAGTTGTTCAAAACTTACTTAAAGTCACTGATCCCGGCCTAATTAGCCCTCGTGTACAGAAAAATAACCATTGTCATTTTTTTTCCAAAACTTGGAAATTATAATACGTTTCTCAGGTGAAATCAATTTTGAAATTTTGGGGTGATGAATTTTGCATTAGTATTTATCATACAGAAACAATCATTTGATTTTGGGACTAAATTTGAGGAAATCTTTGGAAACTAGAACATTTGGCTCTATTCCGCATCCATTCCCCTTTGGAAATTTCACCGAAACGTTGTTTATGGCGACAACATATACAAAAATTAACTTATGATAAACTTTATTTTGGAATTCTAACATCGCTTAATTATTTTGTGGATTTCGCTTCCATGCACCACACATGAATTTCAAGAAATATTTCTTCAGTCCTTCCGTTACCTCGTTCCTGAGTTATTTCAGAATTTTTACTTTTTGTGTGCGTTTTGGAAATGACTAGGATATATTTGTGTTTCACTTTCAAAACCTAGAATCATAAAGTCATAAGGTAGTGAAAAGTAGAAATTTTAATTTTTAACTTTTTTCCACCAAGATGATCAAAAATCTGTTGCATGGCTCCTTCCTCTACTTATATCCTGTAATTGCTAAATCGTTGATCAATTTGGCATGAACATTAAATGTTCCTCTGGAAGTGAAAATTAAATCACATAACTTATCATTTGCCGCTAGAAACTTCGCACGTATATAAAATTTCATTCTATTTTTTCCTAATTACTTTTCCTTTTATAGTTTTCATTAACCGTATCGCATTCTATTCGTCAAAATCAAATTTAGTTTCCAATGCATATAAATTTTTATTCAATACTGGCCATTAAAATTGCTACACCAAGAAGGAATGCAAATAACAGAACGATATTTATTGGACACATACATTATAGTGGAAAGAACAAGTGATTAGATTTACAGGAAATTAGGATGTATAGATCTTGAGAAATCAGTACCCAGAGCAGCCACCTCTGGCTGCAATAACAGCATTTATTCGCCTAGGCATGGAGTCAAACAGAGATTGCATGGCATGTACGGGGATCTCAGTCCATGCAGCTTCAACACTATGCCACAGTTCATCGACAGTAGTGGATGGTAAGTGATGGCGTGCCAATCGCTCGGCAACCATTGACCACACGTCCTCAATGGGTGACAGATCAGGAAAACGTGCTAGTCATGGTAACAGTCGAACTTGTTCTGTATCAAGGAAGTTTAGAACAGTACGGGCAACATGCGGTCGTGCATTATCCTGTTAAAACAAAGCATAATGGAGGCCTCGAAGATAGGGCAGAGCCACGGGCTTTAACACATCGGAAATGTAACGGTTGCTGTTCAATGTGCCGGTAATGCGAACAAGAGGTGATCAAGACGTGTATCCAACTGCATCCCATACCATCACTCCAGCAGATGGGCCAGTATGGCGATGTCCAATGCAAGCTGGCAATGCGCGTTCTCCACGATGCCTCCAAACACGGATGCAGCCATCATGGTCCTGTATACAGAACCGAGATTCATCTGTAAAGATGGCGTGATGCCATTCCCGCGTCCAGGTTCGTCGCTGATCACACCATTGAAGGCGCTCCTGTCTGTGACGCAGCGTCAATGGTAGCCGAGCCATGGTCGCCATGCAGACAATCCATGCTGCTGCAAACGTCGTCGAACTGTTCGAGCAGAAACTTGTTGCCTTGCAAATGACTCCATTTCTCGACTCAGGGTTCGTGACGTGGTTGTACGATCCAATGTGACCATGCGGATTAGATGTCTGTCTTCTCTGCTGTTAGTGATGGGGGTTCGCTGAGATCCTGCATGACGTTCCGTATGATTGTCCTGAATCCTTCGATTCCATATTCTGCTAAGAGTCATGGGGTCTTGACCGACGCGAGCAGCAATATAGCGGTACGATAAACCGCAATCCCGGTAGGCTATAATCCTTCCTTGATCAAAGTCAGACACGTGCTGATAGGAAAACTGCTGTCAAATCTCTGGTTTTATACACATTGTAGATGTCGCTACTGTCGCCTGCTTTGTATGAATGCGCTGAAAGTCTAATCATTTGCAAATCACAGCAAGTTCCACCTGTCATGCAAATTTCACGTGTGTGGTGTGCCGCTTTCCTGGTGTAGCAATTTTAATGGCCAGTAGTGTATTTCTTTATCTTTCAAAATATATTCTTTTTCCTTTATTTTATATTTACTGTATGTACTGGTTGTATACTATTTTTTGATTTATCCATTTTTCTGTACTAATTGTTTTATATTTTTATGCATGTTGTTATAAATTAAGTGAATTGCATTATTTTTATTCCAGGTAATGATTTAACTTTCATGAACGCTTGGCATCAGCATTGTAAATATGCTATGTGTAAGAGTCAAATAACTTAATCGTGTTATGAAGGTTGTAGCACACACACACACAGAGAACACTAACAACCACATAACATGTTAAGTTTTTCGACAGAAAATTTTCAATCTGCTGCTAATAGCATAATTCACTATGTAATAGAAAGCCAAGGTCTATTTTATTTCAAGTAAACTTTGTGATATTCGCCTCTGGAGTTTGTTATTTGACTGTGTTTCAGTTTAAATTCATTTAAGTTTTGAAACTCCAACACATTTGAACGATTTTTACGTTACCAAATGCTTCTGCATTGAAAAAGCACATTTCAATATTTTGTATCAATTTCTATATTATTTAATGATGTTACTATATTGCATAATACGGAATAAGCATTAAAAACTAACTCATTTTGTTATAATTTATCACTAACATGGTAGAGCAATCGATTATCATTTATTCATAGATTTCTATTCATAGCTATCTTTATTAATTGCTAATTATTGAGAACTGAAATGAATTGTTACCTGTTAAATGCAATAATTATTTTACATAATTATTAAAATTTATATACAATTCTTAAATTGATTATAGATTATTAGACAGACATTTAAAAGAAAGTTATGCTACAAAAAATAGTTATGCATCATTAAATTTTAAAAAAGTTCACATTATGATAAATATCCAGCACTTTATAAAAAAATGTACTACAAATCTATTTTGGAAGTTAGACTTAAAACAAGTTGAATCCAAGTTAATAATTTACTTATATACAAATGAAATTAACGATTAGAACCAATTTTAATTTACGAAAATTTCTTGCAGATTCAATACCCGTGTTTACGTTCACTTTTTCGTTTTTAATAAGTGAAATCTATTCACTTTTAGGAAAAAAATGTTAGTATTTTAAAAAAAATTAACGGCAGATAGTAACTAAAAATGTTATACTTTTGTGATTTTTTCAGCATACATATTGGATTTAACAACAAGAAGTTGAACATTGTTCCAATTTGTATCTGTAAAAAATATTTCAACACTGTTATGAAAACTATTTTTGTTTCATGCTTGCCTTGGCGATTTTGAGCAGCTACTATATGCAAAGATGCAACCATTGGACTGTCGGTAACAAGTCACATGAATTACATCACATAGCTCACAGATCGGAGTAGTTAGTAATAATTTAATAGAATTTTTGAGCATAAATGATCATAATCTATGAAATTTCATGCATTTACAGAATGAATCTGTTCTATTTCAAAATAAATGCTTAAAGTAAAAAGTAATTTAAAAAAATAATTCATATTAAAGTATGTTCACGTAGCAAAACTTGACAAATTGTTAAACACTTTTTAAGAAAGAAATAATTTTTATCTGCAATATGTCCGAATATATATCGAATGATAAGGCTCGGTGTCATTTGAATCCTAAGAAACAATTTTATACAATTAAAAAATTTCATTGAGCATATACAGGGTCAGAAAATTTTGTTGAATATATTTGTTGTGTTATTTACAAATAGTGATAATAGATACAAGCAAATGAAACCCAAGAATTGCCTAAAAATCGCACACATTCACCAAAAATTACTGAGGATTTTCACTCCGAATTAAAAGCAAAATTTTTTCATGCTGGTGAATAAATAAATGCATCACTTTTTTAATAACATCTCGATTTCTTTTGCCGTTTCAAGACTGTTACCAGTACCAAATTTTATAAATTAGAAAACAAAAAATGTTTTTCCAAGAACGAAGTATGAATTACTTGAAAAAATTAATTTCATCATCAAAATATAACTGAAGTTTCTCTAAAGAATTCTCACAAATTTTTTACTTTGAAAGAAATTTTAAGAAACAAATCCTCAAGTAGCCACAATAACGAAAAACCAGCCTTTGAAACAAAATACTTGATATAAATCACTAATAAAACAGTAAAAGGAATATTAAGAAACTTCAAAAGGAGGAGAGAAATTAAATTTAAAAGTTGGCAGAAACGCCTGAAGAAGTCCCAGAAAATTAATACTTATGTATTTTATAATTGTAATGCAAAGATAGTGTATATTGCTTTGTTAAAGACATTCGTGGATTAAAAAATTAAGTTAACAGTAAGATTTGTTTTATGCATTTATATCAAAAAGTAAACACATTTAATGTTTCTATGAATTTAAGATATTTTATTCGCATAATTTCCCTTTTCTGAGATGTTGTAAACATATTCTTGGCTTGCGGTCCGTTGTTGAAGGATGTAGTTTTTATATACTATTAATATTTATAATTCTTTTTTAATATTAAAAGTAGATATGTTAGCTGAAAATCTCGCTATTCTTCTTCCAACTATACTAAAATGTCTCTAAAAGTTGTCGATAGAGGTCGCCACTAAATCTGTACCAGTAAACAAATTCGTGAGAAGCATATTCGATGTTAGTCAACTTCAATACAGAATTTGTGTAGCTTTTTATCCCAGGTCTGTATACCTGTAAACATGGAAAATGTCCATTGACACGCATTATTATGACTAATATGTATTTAAGTTTATCCCGGAAACCAAGCTACGCCTTTTAAAAAAAACGTTATAAAATGGAAGATGCCCAATAATTGCAGAAATTGTTCCAATTAAGGATTTAGTCTTAAAAACCGCTATATTGTGTGACCTAACTCGTAAATTATTTCAGAGAATTATAAAATTATTATAATTCTTCCCTTTAAAATAATGACGCAAACAAAAGCTTTTCACAAGAATTATTTAATAGACATTCAATTGCAATATCGTTAAAATTTTATTTCTTAAAATAGAAAGCAGTATTTTCAACATTTAAAATAATTTTAAAACCTAAAATTTTATTCTCCATTTATTGGGCAATTTTTAAAAAGTTGTCATTAAATGTTTCGACAACTTTTTAAAAATTGCCCAATAAATGAAGAAATTTTTTTTTTAATTATAACAAAGGGAAGTAATTAAATCGTCTATCATATTAATTACACCTCAAACTTAAGCTTACACTTTTCAAATTTTAGCTTTTCAATTTATGTTCATTTATAATTTTTAAACTATAATTTAATTATTTTTGATATTTGACTCTCAAAAATTTTTCTGCATTATTTCGTGATTGTTTTATTCGATCATTATGTTTGTTATCTTATATATAAAGAGTTTATACACACTTTTTAGTAATAAAAATGTATTAAATTCCATCTAACATGGCAATCTTTACCCTTTAGCTGAATTTCCATCCTAAGGGCATTGGAAAAATTTTTCCATTTGCCTGTATTGTTCAAGGTTTGCTTTTAGAAGCTACTGAAAGTGCAAATAATTATTAAATTATAAAATCCAAATAAAATATCTTTAACTAATAAAGATTATTTAAACGCCAATTTTATGGCAGAAATTATATGATTGAGTCGAATGAATTTTTTTCCGTTCACTTTCTTTCCAGCTTAAAAAAAACCCGTGGAATTCTAACCATACGAATTCTAGCAAATATGATGGTAAACGTATGGTTAAGCAATGATTGCACCGATAAAAATATTTGTAGGAGCATACCAAGACGGACTTACTTCGAGCATGTCAAACTTATTTCATTAGAAAAACTTTTCAAACATTCAATGAATAACCACTACAGTTACCACGTTCATCTGATAATGAATAATTAAAACTAGACCGATATTTTTTAAGAGATTCAGAAGCTGTTGAAATAAAATAAAAAGCCCTAACATTTTATAGAAAGACATTTAGTTATATTATAGAATATTGATTGCTATAATTCATACATTTAAATGTTTCGTATTTGTAGTAGTAAAATATAATGAACTCAATATCACCATATCATGATGCTGAAAAAAAATTTCTTTTAGATAAATATTTGAAAAATTTTTTTAAGAAAGAATATTTAATTTTCAACCATCAAGTACAAAATCTAGAGTCTCTTTGTGTGTGTTCGTTTCTAATTATGAAATAAAAAATATCAACATAATTTTATAAAATTATCAAAACATTGTAATCATTTGCATTTTACAAGGAAAATAATATATACATTTATATTTACATATACATAGATATTTGTATTTATATAGGCATTTATATTTACATACGAACATTTATTTACAGAAACATATACAATCACAAGATCAAGGAATAAAAACATATATTTTTGGATTTTTTGTACAAAATAGCAAGTTCGTAAATTATCTAGCATAATAAACGATGGGATCTAAGTTAAGAAATGTGACTTATAAATATTATGAATTAAAATATTATAAATCCATATACGTTTTTAATAATACTGGATAAGATTTTTTAGTGGAAATATAAAAACAAGTTCTAAATCACAAAAAGTTATTTAAAAAAAGATTAGGTTACACATATATTTATGCATTGTTTTAGATTCTCAAACAACTATATTATAAATGTGATAAGGAAAATATTTGATACATTTATTACAAATATTTTTACATTTCTCTTGAGTTAAATTCTACTATGAAACAAAAGTAATTTAAAATATATTTTCATTATATAATCTTGTTTTCAATATCATTAAAATAATCAAAAGTTCATTCAAAACATTTAATAAAATTTTTTAAAATGCAATATAATGATGGCATTAACAAACTTGCAGAAACAAATTTATAATCATATTTAAATAAAGATTTTGTAATGTAAGAATGCAGTTTTAATCAACATAAGTATTGATATGTCTTTATGAACACAGCTTTTATTATAATAACTTAATTTGTTAAGTGCAACACAATTTCAAAACTATGAAAATATGAAAATAAATTTTTTATGTCACATTATTCAGTTTAAAAAATATAATTTACATTTTATACTACAGCATACGTTTTTAAATTTTATATGATATAAGCATTTATTACAAAATAACATATAGAAAATCATTAATTATTGTATTGTTAAAATATAAAGCATAACTTTAAAAAATCTGTTCATATTTTAACATATCAGTACTTTTTTTTGGAATAAAACAGACTCATTTTTAATGCAATATTTCATTAAGCCCACATTCATATGTTACCTCTGAATATTGTGAAAAAGTTTATAGTTAATCCGACAAAACAAAGATGATTAGTAATTTAAAAATGATTGATTAAACACAATTTAATTTTATAAATTTAATATAAAACAACTTTAAAATGTTTGCAATGCTTTAATTTATTTTTGTTTCAAATCAAGTGATATGCCCATTTTTTTTCCGACGCTAGGCATATTCCAATATTTAGCTTTATCATAACGAAGATTGTATTTTGATAACATCTTGAAAATAGTATATTATTCTATGACCTTTGTTTGGCAAAAAATTTTGCATGTGCAGTAATAAAAATTTTAAAGTGATTCGAGAACACGCCAATGTGCTCTTTCCACATAATGTAAGTAAAAAAGGGATTTTCTACATCAGCAGTACCAATCATTACTTTAAAAAAGGCTAGTTACAAAATGATATAACATTTTGAAAAGACTGAAGGCATTGATGCTTTTGCTGAAGAAATTCTTTAAAAATGCTCTGCAGATTGAAAAAATTCACTTAAAATATGGGGTATTTTATTTCTACATACATCTTTAAAAAAATATAAAAATATTTTGACTGCCAAAGATTATCTAATGATATATATCAGTTATACGTATCCATAATTTCTTAAAGATATGATTTTATATCTTCATATTTTGAAAATTACGTGATTTGCTTAGATCAAAATAAATTTAAAATAATGTATGTTTTGTTCAAAAATTAATTTAAATCAAAGTAATATTACACTTGAACTTAATCCAAGTGTAATGATATTGGGACACACTTTTTACTAATGGCCTTAAAAAACAATGATTTATTTAAGTATACAAGAATTCGAATTTGAAACTCACATCAGAAATATAATAAACATATTAAGAATAATATGTACAATGCAACTTTATGAAAGTAATTTAAGAAAAATCAATAAAAATGATAAAGTAAATTATTATTAATCTTATTTTACAAAAAATACTAAAAGGTATTTAAATTCTTATGTAAAAAAAGTTGGCTTACTCATCCTAATAGATAATTCATTGTAATATTAAGAAGCCAATTTTTCATACATTAGAAATTTTTTATGTTTTTAAAGACAGTCAATATATAAATGAAAATGGAATAGCAGTACTGAGGCTCTCTGTAACAATTTCATTCCTTAATTTCAAAATTTTTCAAATCTACCGAAATTACAAATCACATTTTTTAAAGTTAGTTCCCTCTGATAACCAATAATTCTTTTATATACATATATATTTAGAATTACAAAGTTCCTAGTTATTAATAAAACTATCAAATTGATAGTTAATAATATTTGACTACATATATATATGTATGTATATATATATATATATATATATATATATATATATATATATATATATATATATATATATATATATATATGGATCAATGCACAATTTATTTAACAAGTTCAGCAAATTTTATTCAAATTCTTATAAATATTAGATTACTGTTTAATCTTTTGACAACTATAAAATGTATTCGTATACATTATATATCAATTATTACTAACTATATTATTCAAAAATGCAAAATATTCTTGAAATTTAATAATTAAGGACAACATATACTTCGTAAAACGTACTCAAATGGAGTTAGATAGCTTCGTCATCAATGCTGATTTGTTGGTACATTCAATTAGTTGTTTCTCATCAGAAATTCTTACAGCTAGAAAGAGCAGACATTCAAGTCAAAAAATTTTTTTTTGTTCTTTTCTTTGCACAAGAAGGTGAATTAGTCAACAGAATTTTTTCCTACAGTTATCTAGATATTATTATCAAGTGAGATTCAGTTTCATTTTTTTTCTCAATGATTAATTTCTGTAGAAGCTGAATAAGTCAAGTGAGAAGAATTTCAATGGATTTAGAAAATGGACGTCATTAAAAAAGAGTAACGAGTATCAAACTTATTGTTGATATGTGTGAAGGGATAGTATAGGTAAACCATTTCATAGCCACAACTAAACATTTTCCTGCCTAGTTATCTTATAAAGATCCCTGGAAAGTATCAAGGATTTAAACGATTTTTTTATTATAAGAAATTATGTTTTCTCCCGCTACTCTAGACATACTTGCCATTTTTCTATTATTATCACCACCTGTATAAATCAAGATATCTTAAATATATAAAATATTACAGCACACATTACAGAATTTAAAAAATATTATTTTTATCAAGTTTCTCCTCTTCATTTTTTTAGTGATACAAAATT
Organism: Latrodectus hesperus; assembly: GCA_037975125.1. Classification (NCBI taxonomy): domain Eukaryota; kingdom Metazoa; phylum Arthropoda; class Arachnida; order Araneae; family Theridiidae; genus Latrodectus; species Latrodectus hesperus. The sequence continues at coordinate 54,593 of JAJQOW010000067.1, forward strand.
ACTAGCTTAATGCTTCCGAAAATTATGCTACATTAGGAGTAATGTTTTGAATGCACAGGTAAAGATAATAACCAAATATTCTGACAGGAATTAAATCATAATTAAAATGAACACTGCTGAATTTTGACATTGTGTAAAGACCATCAAGTCCTAAGGTGTTAGTTGAATGGTAATGGTAATCACAATGCAATTTGCTATGTTTGTCTCTCAACGAAAGTTTTAGCATACTAAGGCTAAATTAGACCTGGATCTACAGTGTATACTTGACCATGAACCACTACAAACATCCAAAACCGATGGTGGAAAACAAATTCACAAATTGTTGAACCAAAGGCAAATGTACTTGCTATTTGGCTGCCAAATAGGCATATTCCATGTGTAAATTACCTTCCAAGTAGTAAAAGGTTAGTAAGGTTTTGTGATGCAAGAGTTAAGGCAGGAAATGCTGCAGCAAAATTTTGATTTTAATGAAATAAATTTTTATTACATAGACAAAGTTAATATGAGGAAAATAGGATTTGAATGCAGTTATATATTAAAAACTATAGATAAGTCTATATATATATATATATATATATATATATATATATGTCTATATATATATATATATGTCTATATATATATATATATATATATATATATATATGTCTATATATATATATATATATATATATATATATATATATATATATATATATATATATATATATATATATATATAGACATATATATGTATATATATATATATATATAGACATATATATGTATATATATATATATATATGTCTATATATATATATATATATATATATATATGTCTATATATATATATATATATATATATATATATATATATATATATATGTCTATATATATATATATATATATATATATGTCTATATATATATATATATATATATATATGTCTATATATATATATATATATATATATATATATATATATATATATATATATATATATATGTCTATATATATATATATATATATATATATGTCTATATATATATATATATATATATATATATATATATATATATATATATATATATATATATATATATATATATATATATGTCTATATATATATATATATATATATATATGTCTATATATATATATATATATAAATATATATATATATATATATATATATCTGTCTATACATATATATGTCTATATACATATATCTATATCTACATACATTTATCTATATCTACATCTATCTATATCTATCTATCTCTATCTATCTACCTCTATCTATCTATCTATATATATATATATATATATATATATATATATATATATATATATATATATATATATATATATATATATATATATATATATATATATATATATATATATATGTGGTTTTTAATATATAATTGCATTCAAATGTTTATTTTACTCATGTTATAAACTTTGAGTTATAAAAAATTATTTTTTCATTAAAATCAAAATTTTGATGCAGCATTTCCCGCCTTGAATCTTGCATCACGAAACATTACCAACCAGTTACTCCTTGGAAGTAAATTTACACGGTGAATATGCCTATTTGGCAGCCAAATAGCAAGCACATTTGCCTTTGGTTTAGTGATTTGTGAGTTTGTTTTCCACCATCGGTTTAGGATGTTTGTAGTGGTTCATGGTCAACTTTACACTGTAGATCCAGATCTAATTTAGCCTTAGTATGCTAAAACTTTTATTGAGATATAAACATACCAAATTACACTGTGGATATCATACTATTCAACTAACAGCTTAGGACTTGAGGATGGTCTTTACACAATGTCAAAATTCAGCTGTGTTCATTTCAATTATTATTTAATTCCTGTCAGAATATTTAGTTATAATATTTACCTGACAGATTTGCTTAAGGAAGTAATACTCATTTAGGCAGAGAATTTTATATCATTTAAAAATATTAAACACTAAAATATTCTGCATCAGTCTTACTTTCCAAGTATCAAATAACATGCAGCCATATTCCAGCAATTTTCATAAATATTTTTTAGTAGTTTTATCGACTATGTAAAAGTGCCCATTTGTCCATTTCATTCATTTGTCACAAGTACCTCTTGACTCACCACTCACAATTCAAAATAGTGACATTCCACAAAGTAAGGGATTCCAAATCTCAAGCTCCAGATTAGGCTTAAATATTATTTACATCTGCCTTTAATCAAATTAATCTTATATACAGTGCTTAAAACAATTAAAGAATATTGAAGTTGTTACTGATCTTAGATTTAGAGAAAAGTTTGGTTGATTCTCTATAAGAACTTTTCCCTGTTCTTGCTGAATCAGTAGGTGTGCTGCAAATCGTATGTCTAGAACATACCGAACTTTCTCTATTGAGTTCATGTACAAAGAACACTCTGGATCTATTCATGTGATTCCTTCTTCCAAATGGATATCATTCACCAAGTTATTGTGATGTAGCCAGCAAATTATCGTCCATTAACATGAAGTCATCCCCCAATTGCAGCAACATAAGGGACTACATTAAGTCTATAGATCTCATCCCTATATCAGGACCAATCAGGCCATTTGAAATAATATGGGGAGCCATTTCCAATACTTTGGAGATCAGTATACCTATCAGTGAAGATGCCAGCTTAGGCTATCATTCTCCCACTACCAAATTATTTATGAACGAGAATTGTTTCTAGTGCCGAATTCCCTTCAGAAAATATCCCTATTATCAGAATGAAGAAAAACATGGAACTCGCCATAGAAAAAAATATAGCTCGTTCATTTCTCCTCTATTTCACATGACATGTTGTTCACTTTCTGTGGGTGTGAGACGACGCCTTGGTGTTAATATGAAATACATCTTCGGCGAGCACACAACCCCACAGCATAAAATTGGTTTTGGACAGTGTGTTGAAACTGTGGTATCAGTAGCCAAAAGAAGGTATTGTTGAGAAAGAGTTACATTCATATTTCAGCATTTCCTAACGATTGCCATTAAATAATGGTCTCGCATGATTACAATTTAGGCTTGATCTTCATTGTACACATTTCCAGTCACCTGGAAAACGATACCAGATCCTCAAAAATTCCAATTAGTGAAAATCCTGTTAATAAACGTCACTAATACATCGCACTCATCGAAAAAATGTGCTTACTTAATGTCGATTATTCAATTTAATGAAAGTTAAAGAGGCTAAGAAAGCCAAATCTCACTGCTGTCAAAGCATTGTCTTCCAACACCTAATTGAAAATTTGCATTTACTTATCCATTTAATGCAAAAACTATGCTTATACCACTATTTATTACAGTATTCTCGAATTATTTTGAGCAGTGTATTTCAATTTTATTGATTTTACTCCCCTTTCGATCAATTATTAATTTTTACACATGTTGCACTTTAAAATGTTTTTTTTTTTTTTTTTTTTTTTTTTTGTAACACGTTTATATAGTTCACAATGGAAAAGCAATGCACGTCGTTTTGGAGAAAAACTATCTGATACATTCTATAAGAATACAGACCCAAAGTTTCATTCAAATATTAAAAATATTGTGGAACATTCTCCAGCGTGCACTGCAGTCATGAGTCTTTGACAACATTTACACAGCCTCTGCAATCTGATCTTCTGAACACATTCAATAATGTTCGTTCGTCTTCGTAAATAGTTTACAGCAACTTCATGGACTTCCTATAAAGAACTAATAATGCACTATTTTGTTGCAAAATTTTCAAAATCAAATGAAAAATCCTTCTTGAATTCAGTTAACAGAGAGCTTTCATTGAATGTAGCTCTTATACAAGTGGGAGAAAGATTGCTGAAGTTTCCATCGTCCTAAGACAATACACACCTAATTTTAACATGAATTTAATTTTGCAAAAATGCTTTAGAAAAATATTTATCTTAAGTTTACTTATTAAATTTCTATACATTAAAATAACATTCAACAGTGTAAAAACACTAAGATTTTTTGTCATGTTATATTTTTAAATCACAATATGCATACTCAGTCCATTTAAGATGAGACTGAACCAATCCAAAACCGTATTGTTTTACAATTGTTATATTATTAAAATTTCTTTTTTTAATCTTAAAGTTGCAACTTAAATTTCAATTTATTTCTAAGTGGCAACTATTCCCGCTTTGTTTCTGAAGCTCAAGCTCATTAAATTTCTAAAATCTAACTTTTCATTTAAGTATTAGTAGGAAAGATTTGCTTTCCATTAATGAATCCATTTTCTTCATCATTAATTTTGATGAAAATAAATATTTTCAAACACAACGGGTTTTGATATTCCGATTCTGCTATATTTAGGTGAAGCTTTCTAATTCATGAAAAATTTGGAATATTTCTGGAAAACGCATTATGAAGTAGGAAAAATACAGAAATATCAAGATATATCTAAAAATGGTTGTCGGTTTGTTTGTCGCTCAAAAGTCATTTTTTGCACACGAGGGCTAATTAGACCAGGACTTACGGCTTAAAGTTGATTCCGAACCACATCAAACATCCATGCCCAAGGTGGGTTTGGTTTGTTTTGTCACTCAACGGTCATTTTTTGCACACGAGGGCTAATTAGACCGGGACTTACGGCTTAAAGTTGATTCCGAACCACTACAAACATCCATGCCCAAGGTGGGATTCGAACCCACGAACTGTTGAACCGAAGGCAAGAGCGCTAACCATTCGGCTGCCAGCTCGGCATGCCCAAGGTGGGATTCGAACCCACGAACTGTTGAACCGAAGGCACGAGCGCTAACCATTCAGCTGCCAGCTCGGCATCTAAACGTGGAGGCAAAACATCTTTTTCAACACTCAAAAGGCTATAGCATCAGGATAATGGTTACGTATTTTACTTAGGTTATTTAAAGAAGTGTACATGGATACATTTTATTGTTATACTAAAAACAATATTGATATATTTCTTGGACTTCTGCTCACACTGGTTGCTATCTTTAAAATTAAAAAAGTACTTGTTAAAAGATAGCATGAATTTCATTTAGATGTAAGAAAATTTATTGGAAAAATTTTTTCCTGGTGGTATTAAGAGAGTTTAATTTACATATGTATTGCAACGATAAATGTTATTTTAATCTACACATTTGTATTGCAATAAGTGTCTTCCAATAAGTGCAAATACCCTTCTCTGTTATTTCTATAAAAACTGTTAAATTAAAAGTAACAGATCTTGTATTTTATTCATACCAGCAAACAATTTTCCTCACAATTTTTACAGAGAATTACTTTTATTGAATATAACTGTTTGACTCTGAAAAAAAATTTTCTACAGATTACATTTAAATTTAATCATAAAATAAAAACATAAAACTTTTATTTAAAATTCGAATTAAATTATTAAAAACTTATTCATTCTATACTATTAATAAGGTTTATGGTTGTCAAAATAAAAAATCAGTAATCTTTTTCTATCTATATATTTTAAAGAGCTAATAAGGAAATTTTTGGTAGCCACATATCAAATAATTTTTTACAGAACATGTTAAACTTAAAATTTTATGAAATTATGAGAAATTTAAAATTTAATAAGAACCCCCAAATTATAGGAAATATTTGTAATGGTACATAAACTTAAATTTTAACCAAAATATTAAAATTCAGACTTATCAATATTTATTACATATGATATTTAAATACAAGAATCTCTTGTAAATTTAGAAAAATTTTCCCTTGCTTAGCTTCAAGTTTTATTGATAAATCATTTCGTACTAGGTTAAATAGTTTTTACTTAAAATCTATGATAATTTCTTTAAAAGTAATTAATACAAATAATAAGTACTTAAACCAGAATATGCTCATTTAGTATATTAATATGAGTATAAATTTGATTACATTAACTACTTTGTTTTCCTGGCTTATTCAAAAAATTTATTTACAATCAATTTACGATAACCTCATTTCCATTTTCATTTAAAATCATTCACTGCCAATTCCTGCTCATATACAGATTAAAAATTAAGGACATATCAAAGCAAAATTTAAGTTTAGATTTTTGCAAATATTCTAAATTATTTAATGAATTTTCTAAAAATATTTTCAAAAGGAATATTTGTGGAAACATAGTACATTCTGTATCAATGTCTTATGTTAGTGTAACAAGCCAAGATTTTCACATGAATTTTTTCAATACATCAATGAATTTCCTTTAAACTAGAAACCAAAGATTGGTACTGCTTATTACTGGTGGACTTTAAGCTACTTGGTGAATATAGATAAATTAAACATTTTCAATTGTCAGTTCCAAGTGTGGCTGACATCCACTGAAATAATTTGAAAATTTTAAGTTTCTTTTAACTAAAAAATACAATAATTCAGAAAGAAATTTTTTAAACGAAAAAAATATTTTTTGCTTGCAGGCATGGATGAAAGCAACAAGAGATTAAACAGAACTTTAAAATTTGCCCACTTATCCCTCTGGCGAATGATTTTAAAAAATATATTTAATTCAATACATTAAAAATCATAGTATTAAGACAATAAGGATTAAAAAAATAATGCAGTTTTTCCATATGAATGTGAGCTTAAGTGAAATATAAATTGCATAAATTTTAACCAATATATATATTTTTTGCTTTTTTTACTATTATTATAGCTGTTTTTATAATTGATTCATAACACATATTGTTCTTATATTGCAGAAATAATAATATTTACAAACATTTATGATTGAAGATAAGGAGGCAAATTTGCTTTAAGCAGCTCCAATTCGGTTCTCCTCCTTCTAAGTTTTGGACGAGGTGGCTGCATTACTTTCGTCTGGTCTGAAAATGTTTTTAAAGATTTAAAAAAAAATTAAATATTGCAAACATATCCTATAAGTCAGTACCCTATAATCAATATAGAAATTCTTCAACTAATCAAAATAGAAACTTACCTCTTACAAACCTGCCTAGCCTGTCTCTTAATCTGTTGCAATGTTTTTTAGGCCGACCTCTGTTTCTGCCCTGCATTGGCCTACATGCATTGGCCTGCATTGGCCTTACTGTGGTTGGCTGTACACTTTCTTGTTGAAGATCATCTGAAAGATAGTGTTGATAAAAAAATTTAATTAAGAATTTTTTTAAAAAAATTTAATTTTAATATTTAATAAAGTTTTGCTTTATTTACATTGACTGATTTCAACTAATGAAATAATTAATAAAACTGAAGTTTGCACTTTTTAAAAGTAAGAGACTGGTGTAGAATTAGTGCATTTTAAAAATTTGCCATTCATTGAAATCATTGATTGTATGATGTCTAAGTAAACCTGAATAAGTGACAGCACCATCATAAGAGTGATTTTGCTGTATTTTTTTAAAAAACATTTATTGGGCACATCATGAAACTGAATGCTTATATATAAGAAACAGACACAAAAAAACAATACATATTGATATCGATCAGTATTTTAAAAACTGTTTACACTCATCTATTGTTATAATTTTATGAATGTCATGTGAAAGCTTAATTTTCCTAATTAATGATATTTTAAACCTTTGAAAATAATTTAGAAGTATTTTAGAAACTGAAAGGTTTTGCAAGACAATTTATTCTGCACAATTTTTAACAGCCCAGAAACTTATTCACATGCAATTAGCAAAGGAAAAACCTATGTGAATTCCCAACCTTTTGTACTGAAATTTTCTATACCTCTTCATAAAAGAATTGTAACAACCAATAACCAGAAAAGAAGCGAGTGACGTCACCACATCAAAGTTTGCTCCTGCTCCGGGTCATGTGACTGCACGCGCTAATGTGTAACTTAAAACCATTTTTCAGTATGCATTCGGCACTCGCTGAGTAATGTTTCGATATGGAATAAATATATGCTCTTTTTTTTTCAAGATATTCCAGTCATTATTGATAATTTCGGTCTTCAATTTAAATTTCGGCCCATAATTTTCCTATGTTACGTTGAAAGAATTCCATTTTTTACCGGATCAAGAAATCGAATTAGGAATTATTTAAATGAAAAAGAAACGTAACAAGAATGTTCATGTAAGCATATGGAAATGAAACTTACACAAAGGCCTTTAATTGATCCTCATTAGAACTGAAACAATCTATCATTACAAAATTTTTAAGTATGGTGAGAAAGTTCAGACATGTATACAAATGCATAACATGTCATTAGATACTTTCCATTTGTATATTAATAAACAAGGCTCGGTTCTTGAAAGCAAATATTTTTGTTCTATTGTGAAAATTTAAATGTTTTCTATAGATAATGCTTAATGAAAACAGTTTAGGAATAAGTCATATTTTCATGTTTAATATGGAATTAATATATAATTATTAGTAAAACCTCACTTACCATGATCTGAACATTGAAAAGAACTTTCAATATTTATCACTGACGAATCATCAACAAGTACTGAAAATAAAAATATTTCATGAATACATAAACATTTTTAAATTGTAAAAGAGCTAAACTAAACATAAATCCTTACGAATTAAAGGTAATCATATTAATATACTTTAATTTACACTTCATTTTGAACTATGTTTGGTAACAATTATTTCAGAATAAAAGATATTTCAAAATACAAAAATAAATGTGCAGAAAAATTATTGGCTTCCTTACTTTATATCAATAAAATGTTGAAGCAAGTTTTATTTTCTAATATCTGAGAGGAATGGAAATCTGATGAACAATCAAATGAGAAATCTGAACTATCATGAATGTTGTTCATTAACCTCTAGCGATAAAAGGCAACAATCATTTCCATTTTTTGCAAGCCATCTTTTTCAGTGGAAAACGTGTACCATATTTTTGATGAGAATATTTTGATTTGAAATTTTACTGTTTTAATGGTTTATTTACTTTGTTTTGAGCAAGAGGCTGTTTTGTATCATGAAATGAAATCTCATATAGAATAAAATTAAATGAATGTACCACTAAGTTTGATTTGATGTTTTTCCCTCTCTCAATGTTCAAGCTGGATTATCACAATGGAACAAGTATTAATTAGATTCAAAACCAAAACAACATCTCAGGGCAAGATCAGAATCTAACTCTGGATCTTTTAAACAGATGACTAAGCTTCAATTTGAAAGATACTATATAGGTACATACATGGGTATATTCTATTAAAGGAATAGTTGAAATATGTGAAAATTCTAGAAATAACTGATATAAATAAGAAAAATAGACTAATGGATGCAAAGATGGATGATAATAAATGAGACTAGAAGTTGTTATATGAATTTTCTACAGTGACAAATTATCATGGTTGAAGTGACTTAGAATGTTTGAATAGAATCTGCTTAGGATAGATAGGATATAGAGTAGTTGCCTGCTGGTAGTTTTTCCAAGGTACCTGGAGGAACATGGTTCCTCAACCCTTGTCTATAGCATTGAATGGAGAAATGACTATAGCTGAATCATACTGACATATCATTAGTTAATATTTACATGGTATAGATAGGGCTAAATATAGAATTTAATTAAGAGAAATTTAGTTAATATTTTAGGTTTAAAAATTAATTATCATTAGTTATTATGTTCTGTTAATTTTAATTACCCAGTTTTTAATAAGATTTTAAGATTAATTTAGAATAAATAGGATTAATTTCTAGTTTAAATGTATGAAACTAGTTTAAATAGTTTATCCATCAAAGATGGGATTTCTCTTAATTATTAAGTAGATTCCTTAGGAGGATACCTTTAAAAATGTGCAAAATTTCATTAATTAGTTACATTAAATCATTTAATTCATGAGCATTTGAAGAAGCGTGCTGAGTTGGTTCTTCAGATCCGGGTGGGAGAGGGGAGGTTGTAGCTTGAGCATATGTTCGCTCTGGTGAATTATGTAACATCTTTTTTTTAAACTAATTTCTGTCGTTTTTTTGTGTTAAAAGTAGTTTTAACAGACTGATTTAGGGAATGCAGTGCATTCCCTTTAGCTAGCCAGATGTATCCCCTGTCAGTTACAAGACTTAGGTTGTTCTATCTTCTCAAATGGGCATTCTCGGCTGTACATTCCCACACATTTTGGTGCCATATGGCACATATCAGCCATGTGATTAAATCTCCGGCAGTTAAAGCATTAAATGACCGGCTTGGGTCCTTTGTAGTACTCCAACTTAATGCCAGAGAGATAACATAGCTTTCTGACATTAAAAATACTGGCCCCATTTGGTGAAAACAATAAGTGAATTAAAATGAGGGGCATCGATTTCCAGTTTTTAAAGTTAGTCATTTGTAAGCCTCTAGTGGCCTTATAGCCAAATTTAACTAAATATTGGGCCACATAGGATATTGCCTCGTAATATAGTATTTCTGCACCAGATCATTCTTCAAATATAAAGTAAAAATCTACTATACACATCCAATGAACCACAACTGAAGAAAGCATGAAAAAAACAAACCTAAGAATTTTCATGAATGAATAAAATCCTAAAACTCGGATGTTTATTACTTCATTGAATTGCATTGTTTCACAGTTATAGAAAACACAATCAAGAAGCTCAATCTATAAAATATACTGTGAAACCATGAAATATAATCTGTACAACAAAACTTACATTTATTATTTTCACCAGCTCTTCTTTTGCTGGGTTTTGCAAGCTCCTTTTCATTATCTTCCAAATCTAAATATAAAAAAATTTATTATAGCTGTTTTCATAATCAATATTACATGATAATTTTCAAACACCAAACATCATTCTGAATTTACCATCTCAGTGAGGAAAATATCCATTGGCATTTCACAAGAATAAAATGGATAAATTACATGGTAAATAAAATTAATAACTATATTATTGTCAAAACCATATTAAATAAAAACCCTTGTTCCTATTATCCACCAAATTTTTGTGTACAATTCTCAGGTTTGAATGGAAAATTTTGCATGAGAAATTCTTGTTTAAGTTTTATAAGTTTCAATCAACTATTTTATTCTCTAGCTTAAACATTGGCTGTTTCATTCTGAAATTATTGCAGAGTTTGTCATCAATTTAAAAACAATATATTTTGATTTTATACTCATGAAGAATTTATACCCCAATGTAGTTAATTTAAGCTTATATAATTCCATTCATGAACTTTTCTCTTTTCAAGGACAAAGGCAAATGGTTCGTTCTGTTCTTTAGAGCGGTGAATTATACATAACAACCGCGTGTAGAGAATGTGGCATTTAGGGGCGCCACATGGGGACAGTAAAATTGCTCACCGCACAAGTGTGCCTGAGCCAGGGGGTGCTAAACTTCATAGTACTCATAGTTATCTTAAATTTAATTATCTTAAATGTAATTATATGCTTGCTCTTTTGTAAATTCCATAATTTCTAAGTAATAGAATGAGATTTTATTTTTATCTTATTTTTGTTTTCTTCGGTAGTTTACGTTTATATGAAACAAAATTAAATTGCTGATATGAACAATAAAGGCATTTCATCTGGATTAAAATTGTTTCTAAATTTTCAGCCAAATTTGTTTCTTTATCCTTCCAACCGGACGAACCAGGGCAAGGTTGGAAAGGCTGCCAAAAGAGAAGGACCTAAGGGATTTATTACAGGTTGGCTCCCACGGCGATCAAGATGGCTGTGCTCTTAGAGAGTCATCCAGAAAAACGGTTAACAGAGAAACAGGCCTTCGACCTGGAACTCTTGTTAACCAGGAAAATAGGAATGAATGAGTAGGGTTTTGCCCCAACCTTCCTATCCTGTAAACTTGAGAATGGGGCTCTTATTATCAACTGTGCAGATCTGGAGAGCTCAAAGTAGCTGGAACAGAATGTCAGTGACTCTTGGTGGGTGAGGCAAGGAAACTTGTCAGAACCACCAAGATAATTGCAAAACTGCCAAAAATCTGTAGTGAACTGGAGCCTAAAGAGCTCCTAAGAAAAATCAAGGCTCAGAACGGTGGGGTCACTCCAACGGAGTGGAACGTTCTAAACATTAAGAACGACCCATCGTTCTTAGTGCGCCTGAACTAGATGCTGCCACACTTCGTGTAAGGGGATATAAGTTTCATATTGGACTTCACCAAGTGCAGGCTAAAGTACTTGACAAACCTGCTCCTGCTGATGGGGGTGAAGGTAGTTGAAGCCAACCTCCACCACAGTAGAAGTGGTACTACTAACCTCAGTAAGAAGTTTTTTGCTGGTTATATACACCTGGCCCTGATTAAGGAACCCTGGTTGGTTAGGGGGAGAATCAGTGGTCTCAAAGGAACTAAAGGTAAGCTTATCTATTGTACTAATGGTAAAGCTAGAACTTGTATACTCTTACATAAAAACATTGAGGTTCTTCCCCTCTCTGAATTTTTCCTTAGGGACCTGACAGCTGTGAAAGTCAGACTCAACACAGAGGGTAGGGACAGGGAAATGTTTTTGGCTCTGGAAACCTGCCCTATGAAGAGAAGGCTCCACCTGACCATTCTCTGCACAAGCTCATGAACTTTTGCAGAGATAACAACTTACAGGTAGTCCTAGGACTAGACTGTAATGCTCATCATGTTGTCTGCGGAAGTACGGATACAAATAAAAGAGGTGAGTACCTTTTGAAATTCATTCTAAACTATGGGTTAGATATTCTAAATGAGAGCAACAAACCAACTTTTATTACTTCCAATCGATCTGAAGTAATTGACATTACTATAGCGACATGCTGATTAGTAAAAATATCAAATATTGGAAAGTAGATGACAGAACTTCTGGCTCAGATCATCAAAACATCCATTTTGAAATTCACTCTAATGTGAGTCTGGATCGCATATTCAGAGACCCAGTTAGGACGGACTGGAAGAAATTCCAGGAGGAACTGGCTGGGTTGGTTGAGCTCGGGAACAGACCTATTAGAGACAACTACGATCTAGAAATTACAGCAGACCTTCTGCAGAGTAGTATTCTAGATTCTTATCATAACAATTGCCCCATTCGCACTAGGAGAGCTAAACTTCAATGTCCTTGGTGGAATGACTCTCTAGCTGCCGAAAGAGCAAATGTTAGAAAACTTTTTAATAAAGCCAAGAAAAATGGTGAATGGGAGAACTATAAAACAGCCCTCACTAATTATAACGAACTTGTTAGAAAAAGCAAAATTAACTCCTGGAGGAAGTTCTGTGAAGAGATAGATTCTATTTCTGAAGGAGCTAGACTCCAGAAACTCCTTAAAAGGGATGAACCTATTTTGGTTGGCACCCTAAAGGACGAGGAGAGTAATTTTGCTGCTTCCAGGAAAGAGGTTATGGAAATTATGACCAAAACCCACTTTCCAGGAGCTAGAGATATTTATAGTAACGAAGGGGAGCACTGCATTGGCTCTTTGCTAAGAGTCAATAGCAATCAATGGACCATCGCTAAAAATATCATAAACTACAACATTGTTAAATTGGCAATCTTTGCCTTTAAACCTCTAAAATGCCCAGGGCCTGATGGAATTATGCCCGTCATGATCCAGAAGGCAAAGAAGGTTGTCATACCAGTGCTAACTAGAATTTACAGAACTAGCTTGGCACTGGGATACATACCAAAGATATGGCAAAAGACTAGGATTGTTTTCATTCCTAAACCTGGCAAGGACACCTATGACCAGGCCAAGTCTTACAGACCAGTCTTTCTTCATTCTTTCTTAAAATTATGGAGAAAATCATTGATCGGCATATTAGAGATTACTTGGGTAGTAATAGTCCCTTGCATGCTCTTCAATTTGCCGATCAACCCGGCAAATCTACTGAGACTGCTCTACATCAGCTAGTTTCCAAGATTGAAACCACTCTGGATCAAAAGGATATTGCCTTGGCAACTTTCCTCGACATCCAGGGTGCTTTTGATAACACTTTCCATCTATCCATCCTCAAAGCACTTAGAGAGGCAGGGATTAATCAGACCCTGTGTACTTGGATTGAGGTCTTAATTTCGGATGGATGTAAACAAATGAACATCTTCAGTGAATCATTTGAAAAAAAGACTACTAGAGGTTGTCCTCAAGGAGGTGTTCTGTCACCATTACTTTGGAACCTAGTTGTAAATAGCCTTATAAAATATCTAAATGATTGGGGCTATTATACGCAAGGATATGCTGATGACATTGTCATCCTTATCCTTGGCAAAGATTTTGACATAACTTGTCATCTCATGCAGGATGCTCTAAGTTATGTAGGTCAATGGTGCATGGATGCACCTGATGGTTAACCCTCAGAAAACCTACCTTGTACCTTTTACACGCAAAAAGAAACAGAAAGGTTTTTTCATAAAAAGACTTTTTGATGTTGAAATCAATGTGGCTTCAGAGGTGAAGTATCTGGTTATCTATTTAGACCAGAAAACCACCTGGAATAAGCACATTGATGATAGGATTAACCGAGCAAAGAAAAGCATTATGATTTGCAGGCGAATGCTTGGTAAAAACTGGGATTTACATCCAAAACTGATGTTGTGGATGTACTCAGCTTTTGTCAGGCCCAATCTCACATATGCCTGTGTGATCTGGTGGCGTAAGGTGGAACAGAAGACTGTGATTGACAGACTGGGAGGTCTACAAAGACTGGCCTGTCTCTGCATCACGGGAGCAATTTCCACCACGCCAACCAGAGCATTGGAGGTTGTGTTGGATCTGACTCCCTTGGACATCTTCATCTGCAGCGTTGCAAGAGTGAATGCATACAGAATGAAGCTGCAAAACCACTGGTATGACCAGCCTGTTGCCAAAGGGCACAGGGGCATCACCAGTAAAATTCAAGATCCTACTTTCCTGATGCCCTCTGACATCATGGAAAAACATACATGTTTGATAGGACATTTGAAATAGTTTTTCCAACTAGAGACGAATGGGATAACAACATGTTTGAAACTAAAACAGGAGATCTAATCTGGTACACAGATGGATCACTGAAGAACAGCTTCTCAGGACTAGAAGTATGTGGCGTGTCACCAAGAATCAGCTTGTCTGTAAGCATTGGGCAATACGCTACAATCTTCCAGACAGAAGTTTTGGCCATTATCCACTGTCTGCGACTGAATATGAAGAAGGGCTACTACGGTAAGCGGATTCTCATTTTCAGTGACAGTCAAGCCGCTTTAAAAGCGCTTAATTCCTTCAAAATCAAATCTAAAATGATTCTGGAGTGTAGAAACCTTCTTACAGAACTGGCAACTAGAAACAAGGTGATCCTTGTATGGGTGCCAGGGCACAAAGGTATCGACGGTTATGAAAGGGCTGATGAGCTTGCTAAACAAGGATCGTGTTTTGTTCCCATTGGTCCAGAACCTTTTTGTGGGATCAATTTGAAGACCGCAAAAACCAATGTTCTTAGATGGGAAAAACAGAAGATGTATGAATTGTTGGCTCAAATCTCCTGGTCAAACCCACGCTAAAAGTATGATCTGTGGATCATCAGCGAGGATTTCCTCTGAAATTTTACGATGCTCTAGGCAAAAGATACGTTTAATCGTAGGCTTCATAACTGGGGACTACTATTTCAGAAAACACCTCCACAAAATGGGACTGTTTCAGCAAGACCCTATCTGCAGGAAATGTCATACGCAAGAGGAAACGGCCAAGCATATCATTTACGAATGTGAGGCTCTTGCCCTCCCTAGATTAACTTCTTTAGGCATCATCCATACTAGAGAGTTACACCTAGATTCCATTAAAGGGTTATCGGACTATAATAATAAAGTGGGTGACCCGAGTAACTGGAACTAGGAAACATTGGATTTGGAGTTAATGGTACAAAATGCTGATTAAAGCAGAGGTGCCAATGACATACAAACCCAACCTGAAGAAGAAGAAGAAGCTATTGTTTTTGTAATTAATAAAAAAGTTGTGTTTATCTCCATATTATCTGTCTTTATTAAACAAGAAACATTATACCAAGAAAGCTAAGTGGCAAAACTAACAGGTTCATCCAAAAATGCATTTTTTCAGTTACAACTCAACAATGCAGAGTTAATTCAATAATTACTACACATTATTTTCCCTCAGAGCACATTTTTATAGCATATTGAGATTTTCAATGATTGCAAAAAATTATTATTTTAAATATATTCAACGTTCTTTAAAATTTTGTGTATCAGCAGCTTCTGGCAACAGATATTAATATATTACTTTATTTCAAAGAAAAATATCAATATTTCTACTTATGCTTTTAAATTAATCAAATTCGCTTTCTACACATGTCAATTAATTGACATTAATGAAAATGTTAACAATATGTTAACTTATACAGTAACATTTTACAAAGACAACTAATAGAATTAGTGAAAAAGTATAATTTAAAGTAAGTCATAATTAAAATATAAGTTTTGTTTAATAAATATCAAGAATTACTGAGTTTAACAGGAAAGTAAACAAATATTTCTTTAAAAGAATTATTCTGATACTACTGTAATAAAACTAGTTTCATTAAATGTTTTAAGTTCTGAATGTGAAATATTATTTCTTCCAGTACTCATCTTAAGAATGTAACTGAATAAAACTTATAGATACATTTACAAAATGAAAAGTACATTTGGAAATTTATTTTTTAATTTTAAAATACATATGAACAAAAACTATCAGTAAAATTATTTTTTTTAAAAATAAGACTTACTTAATGAGGAATGAAGTCTTTTTTTCCCCTCTGGTGTTGCTGAAAATAATAAAACAACTCTTATTGTTTGTTTCAATTTGAAAATTACATTTACAACAACTTTATTTTTAATAAAAGTTAAAAAAAATTTGTAAACAAATGGTGTACTTTTAAATGTTCAGAAGCTGAACATAAACTTCATTTTATTTGTTTTACATACCTTATAAGATAGGGAGATTGAGTTGATAGTGCCATCATAGTTTCTTCTGTTTTAAGACTAACTTAATTTATGCAATGTTTTATTTTGAGATCTTTTTAAAAAGTGTGGAATTTAAATTGAGCAGTTTTTTATAATGTTAAGTAATCATTTTACGTTATTGGACATTCCATTCAAGATTCTTAATTCCTAAGAAAGTAATGCAATGTTTACACAGATATCCTTCAAACAGCTAAAGTTGTTTTACATCTGTTTTGCATTATCTTTCAATGTTAATAATTGATTGTCATTTAACTCTGAAAATTTTGCAGTAAATGGTCCATCGAGTGCCCTATATGTATATTTTGTCTGCAAAATTTATTTTAAAATATTTGTAAAAACCTAAATTAAATTGCCTATTTTCTATGTTAACAAACGAACAACATAAAATGTTACAATTATTGAAATAATTTGTGAGTAACTAGGCTCATCCAACATCTCAGACATTTACTACAGATTTTAAAAAATTAGGAAGGCTGTTTGCAGCTTCAAAATGAATTTTTTGGTAATGTTTTCATAAAGAATAAATCATCCAAATTTTCTTTAGGAGTTAATAAAGAAAAATAATCACACAAATTAAATCACATAAACATAAGATCTTTAAAATTTCTGTAATATAATTCTGAGAATAAGAGAATTAATTAATACATAAAATTTAATAATATATAAATTACAATATTAGTGTTGATTAAAAATCATAAGTCATTTTTCTTATCTTTGGAGGAGAATAAGATGAAAAATACATTAAAATAACATAACCCATATCCCTTATAGACCACTAAAAGCTAATCAAATGTGTATTGAATGCTTCTAAAAAATTTTTTCAGTTACTAGGTTATTAAACATTGAAATTTAATATTGGATTGCAGAGAAAATAAATCTTATGTCAGTGACAACAGAAAAATCATACACAACAGTGGATAGCAACACCCCATGTTGCATGAAATTTTTCTATTTTTCTATTTAAATGTTCTATTATCTGTTCTATTTTTTATTGCTAGTGATTATGCATAGAGGACAATTTTACAAGTAGGAAAAGGACTAGTCCCAGTTTTGGAAGTGGGAAGCTTAGCACTAAAATGTTGCATACTTCAAATTAAGCTACTTTTATAGAAAGTTCAAATCAGTGTTAACTTTTGTTAAAAATACTAACACTGCAATCAAGATTGTGAAATGAAACATCAGTCCGAAAAGAAATAAAAGTTTTTAATTAATCAGAATCCAAAATCAAGACATATTTTTCAATACATTCTGTGCAATTGTTCTCAATTCAACACTGAACAACCCTTCATTGTATAAATAAAACAATGATTTGAATTATGTAGATAACTCAGTAAATTATTTAATAGGCACTATTTAATAAAAAAATCATTATTTGAAGCTTTAATTATTGATATGTTTACTTCACAAAAATTTAATTATCATCAGAGATTAATATCTTAACACATCAAAATATTGAGACTGATAAGAAAGCAATAAATGGTCCATCGAGGGCCCTATATGTATAATCACTATTCTAATTTTGGTGATAAAAGTATTATCTGCATATATTTGTGATCAAAAACTAATTATTATAAAACTTTTACGATGAAAATTTTTCAAGAAAGGTTATAATTTATTCTAAGTTAATTCTATTGATCTACAGTAAGTATTATCTATGGCAGGTTCTGAAATTTACTGATTCTGTATTATAAATAAAAAATTTATTTAGTACAACCAAGAGTTATAAAATGTTCTTCTAAATAACTGAAAATATTTATATTCTGATTTGTTAAAAGTGAAACTTACTTTCAATTTGTGCCTGCCTCTTTTTTGGCGGCTCATCTTGTTCCTCATTTTCATCATTTTGTATTTCTTCACCTACACATAAATAATTTATTAAAAGTAATTATGAATTTAACATACAATATTTATTTTTTCAGGTGCCATAAATTTAGCATTTAACTGGTGCAAATATTACATATCTAAACATAGTTCATTAAAAAATCAATTTATGTTGTATGAAAAAAATACCTAACAAGTGATCACATTTACTTAATTTTCACAAAATCAGTAAGGTATATTTGATATGGAATGCTATGCTGAATGTATAATTTATTGACTATAACCAATAAAAGGTTATATTAACTATGGTATGTTTGAATTGGAGATCAAGATTTAAACAAATAATATTTTGCATCATTCAATTAGTTAATTAGAAATAATTAAGTATAAATGTTTGCTATTCATAACAGTTTTCCAGGAGTGAAAATTTCTGGCAATATTTTTGAATTTTATCATTTATTATAATTTTCATTACAAGTAAATTAAGCTTTCCAAGTAAATGAGCAAAATAGGAAGTATACATTAAATTGAATTCTTGTAATCACAACAGACATATAAAATATAGCATTTATGCAATTTATTGTAACTATATGAAATAATTTCATAATCTTGTATCCTCCAAAGATCATGGAACACTACATTGCTCAATAGTTTTTATCAATATCAAAACAAATTGAGGCTTTATGATAATTTAGCCCCAGTTACCTTATTAATTTCAATTACCATACTCGGAAAATGCTCTATTTGTTCGAACTTTATAGCCTAGTTTGATCAAACAGTTGTTAATTATACTCACGACTGAGAAGGAAGACAAATATATAACTAAGAAATTCAAATAGATAACTTATCCGTTTGATTCTCTCCAGCTGTATATTTAATATGGCCAAAGCTTTTATTGAACCATAACCAAGGCTTGTGACATGTTCTTTTTGTGATGATAACTTTTAGATAAAGCAAAATGAAATTTAATTTGTAACAATAATTTGGTAGGTTATTTGAATGGGCTTTTTAAATAAGATCTGAAAATTATATGCTACCTAAATTTCAAAGATTATAACATATTTCTCAACGTCAAGCACTATTAGAAATCAATAACTACATTGCAAGCTTTCAATGAAATATAATAAAATCTTTTTTACATAAATTCAATTTTACATAAATAAATATAATTGATTAAAATATAAATTATACATTGAAAATTAAATTAGATAAAATCAATTCTTTTAAAAGAGCTGAAATATTACAATGGAGTTTATTGTAAATAAAATTTAGAACTGCTATTAAAACACATACCAGTGATAAATAAAAGCTTTATAATGATAAATATGTATGATTAATAAAATGTTTCACACCATGTGTATCTCACAATTAAAAATACCATACCTGCCAACTTTTAGAAAAGTATTTCAGTAAAACTTTTCAGTTTTAATCCGTGTGACTAAAGAAAAAAATTATACCTCTACCATTTCTTTTCCCCATCTATAGTTTTTCAAGCTGGAGGCCTTCTCCCCCCCCCCATAGAAAAAGGGTTTGACATGTGCATTTTCGGAGCCTCTGCAACCACACAGTCCGGGAAGTTATTTCTCTCTTCCCACAGATGGGTTGAATGGAGTGCTTAGTTCTGCTTCTCATCATGGCTAACGAGAAATGATCGCCATTATGTGCTAACATGAAAACATTTTTTTTTCTTTTTAAACTTTGTTCAGAAGAACCGAAACGCGTAAAATAATTCATGCTATCAGTAAAAGCGTAAAACCTGTGGATTTTGCGTAAAATTTACGCACGATGCGTAAAAGTTGGCAGGTCTGAAATACATATATGTGAAACAAGTAACTTAAAAGACAATATTTCATAGCAGTAAAACTGATTATAGAGTGATTCATAGAAGTATTTCAATATGTACATTCCACAACTGACTCCAAAGAATTTTTAGAACTGATTTCATATTAGAAATGAAAACTGATAGGTAATCTAACCTGAATGTAGCCTTAGTAGTTGCATTTAACTGCCATCGAAATCTAAGTGGCATTAAATTCCGACAGAAATAACTTCATAGCCCTTAACAGAAAGAATTTCAATAACTAAGGTACAAATATTTTTCAATAACTAAGGTACAAACTGAAATTTTGTATGCTTACTTACAGTGTAAATAAAAAAGAAAAATGAAGCACCAAGTTCAGACAAACTTTCACACAAATTTTTTTGCTAATTATGATTTAATTAAAAACTTATGTTAATTGTCCTTTGTGCAATACATTTTAATATTTTGTATTAAAAAATACACGAAATACTTAACTTGTTGAGGAAGATTTTTGATTTACAATAGATCATAAAAAATATTTAATTTTAAGCATGAAACGATCAGTATGAAGATATAAAATCTTGTAAACGACAAAAAATGCATTCTATTACATTTCTGTTGTTAACACTTTAACTACATATATATAAATAATAATTTTGGATAAATATTATGAAGTTTGCATAAAATTTGTTGAGCATGGAGTAATTTGAGATTACTTAAATAATCGATAAAGTAAAACATTTTTAAGTAATGTTTTACTTACCTTAATAATTTTAGTAAAACATTACTTAAAAACATTTTTAAGTAATGTTTTACTTATAATTAAAAAAATCATTATAATTGAAAGTAATTTTTGAAATAGGTATAGAATTTTATTCAGATAGTAAATAACACAAATTGAAAAATTGATGTCTTGTGCAAATCTGATGATCCTTGCAACCTAAACTATCTCGTAATGTGTAATAGAAATTGAAATACAAAATATAAAAGATGTATTTGAAGAATTTTCTTCTGCAATGTATTTATAATAAATATACTATGAGCCAAATGTTAAGAGCGCTTTGATGGGAATGTGCTTTTTCAAAGTGCATATATGTGTGTGTGTTTGTGTATATATAAAGAAAACTATTCATTTCTTTCTACAAATATATTTAGATCTGTCCTTCCAAACACAAAGTAATAAAAAGTTAACTTTCTTAACAGAAACCACTCTAACAAACAGGAATGCATTTTTCTATGAAACAAACAAAACTAGAACTGTCTAGAATCTTACAGAATTGACTTGACTAGAATTGAACAAGAACCTTACACAAGCAAAACATCAGAACAATCGGCTTAGCTTTAGAGGAATGGTATCATGATAGCTTCATTCCAGGGTTTTGAAAATACACTTGAGCCAAAAATAAGTAAATTATAGAATTAAATTTGAAGGCATTTGATAGATGCCATCTTACAAAAAACTAACATCCAAAAATCTAAGCTAAGCAAATTTTTATCTGTGGTGGGAAAAAAATGAGGGTTCACTCAGAATGATTCATTTGCAAAAAAAAAGATTAAGAATCAAAGCTTTATGCACTAACAAAAGTTTGGCTAAAGATATTAGCAATGTCAATAAGAAGAGTATATAAATTCCAGATTTTTAATAGAAATACAATTTTTAAAAAAAAATTCATTAGTGCTTTTATTTTTCTTAACAACTGTTAGTTTGATAAAGATATTATTGAAAATTTATTGCGCAAAAAGAACTTTCAATGGTGGGCTTTTCTAGGTCAAGCACATATAGACTTAAAAAAAACCCTAAGATTCTTTACTGAAGGTACCTCCTTAAAATATTCCCTGACTCTTCCTCAGTATCTTGTCTCTAGAATGGTTTACAATGCTAGCAGAAATTGGAGGAACTGTTTGGGACTCATGCACCAGTTTTTATATTTTGCTTTTGTGAATTTTATAAATGCTACATTAATATTCGTTCATAACAGCTGCCAGTTGTATGAATAATATCCAATCTCTCCAGCTCCACAATTAAGTAGGTAGGAACTTTGCTACACTATTTATAGTCTAGGAAATTTAGAGAATAGTAACTACCGTAGACAACTGAAATTAAACAGACCCAAAAGTAATACACAACAAAATCTTCTCACGACCAGGAGAATAGGCATCGTGACTTTTCCACAAAAAATTATGGTTATTTAAATCTCCAAACAAAAATGAACTGGACAAATGATAAATAAAAAAATCAATTTTTTCTTGGTATATGTTATGTGATGGCAAATTCAATGAAAAACTTATCAAGCATGCTCTATGAATTCTGAGAACTACTGACTGCAATGCAGGACCACGGGAAAGTTTAAAAACCCATGGATGTGCATTATTAGCAGAAATTATGGACTTGATGACATAAAAATGAGAATGCTGAAAATGATAGCTTCAGAAAAAATAAATTATTTAAATGAAAAAAATTCATTTCTTCAGTTATATGACCAGTATACCAAGGAGTGGACAGTTTTATGGTCTTGGGTCGATGTTGGGCATTTTAACATCCATCATATTCTGGCAGTCTGGAGGGATTTTTCATGGGTAGTGAATCATATTTGCATGTCGAAAGGAAAGATAATCAGAAAATTACAAGCATTCCTGACAAATTTAAATGCAGCTGGCAAAAGTATAACTTTTGTTGTTCAACACCATAGGAGCAAGACACTCTGCTCTGAAAAAGTCTGTCTACTACTACAGCATGATGAAGCCAAAATAACACATGGTAGCTCCTTACTTATTTGCCAGATTTCCTCCCTTTTCAATGCTTAAATACAGCAAACTATGAAAAGTCCTCTCAGAAGGCATTGTATGAATTGGACACTAACATTCTCCTAAGATTGTGAGGCATGAAAATATACATGCCTCACAATCTTAGGAGAACAAATGCATAATTAAATATTCCACTAAAATAACTTATAATTGGAGCATATATTTTGCTTGGTGAAATAGATTAACATATTTACATGAAATTTTATGAAGTACATATTAACAATACATAACATCAATTGATAAAAATATATTTCGTTACATGCTAGCATAAAACTTACTAGGAAATACTCTGTCAGATGAATGCTTCCTTTTTTTTTCTTCTGGCAGACCTGGAATCAGAAGTAAGTAAAATTGTAATTTACAATCAGAATTGGTTTTAAACAAAGAACAGTCTGAAAATAAACTTTGTATGTTTGTGATACTCAAAATTTTATTTAATAAAATAACACAAAACTCATAAAATGTTTTCATAGCAAAGTTTTTAACATAAAACAATAATTAATGTGATATAATTAGATTAATTAAAAGTCCATAATGTTAGAGAAAATGATAATATTGTATATATAAAAAATTTCCAAAATTAATTTATCTGTTGCTTCTCTCTATATGTATTAAATAACAAATTCTTAGAAAAATTAGAGAAATAATTAGGATAATATAAGCACATTGGAAGAGTTATTCAAATAAACATCTAATTCACATACATATTCAAGATTTTCATATTTTTTTGACTAATAACAGAAGTTTTTTACAAACATTCAATTTCTACAAATGTTAGTAAATTACTGAAATAACTGAAACATATTCGAATTACAGAAACAAAATTAAACAACATAAATTTATCTAAAATTATACACAGCTGTGGTTTGGTATGAAACTACTTTCAAAACAATAAATGTTCTTCACATTCAAAAGACTAGGACAAGAATCTGCAATTGCTTGATATTTTCATAAATACAGCTCAATTGAAAATCTTAAAAGGATTATTTAGATCAGGATCTACAGTTTATAAAATGATTTCAAACAACAATCAATATTCAAGATTTGATGAAAACACAAAACATTTTTCACTTTTTTGATCAAAATACCTTTCTTAAAAAAGTCCAGGAGTAAAGATCAGATAAAAATTAATTGGAAGAGCTGTGAATGATTTGAAATATGGGTTTAGCATTACTAATGTTGGTCTACTTTGTAGCAAATTTAAATACTTTTTTTATTCACCAAATATTGGGAAAAGTGTCAAACGTATATGTTAAGTGTTAGAAACAATATTTTCTCAAAACCCATTACTATAACAATATTTTTTATTTCCCCTATATAAATGTAAATGTATGGGTCACTCAATGTCATAATTTTGATATTATTAGTGTTATCACATAGATTCAGAATTAAAATCCGGAAAAGAATTACGCAACTACCATCGGAAGCATGAATAGTTCTGCACAATGGAATGTTACATCATTTAAATCAATTATTTCATAGGATAAGCAACTTTATCAAGTTTGGTTTGTCACTCAACAATTTTTTTTAGCATATGAGAACTATAACATATAACTATTTAAAGTGAATTTCGAAATATACAATAATCCATAGTTAAAGTGAGATTCGAACACATGAACTGTTGAACCGATAACCAAAGGGCTAAACATTTTGCTGCTAGTTTGTTCATTGATTTAAAGGAAAATGTTGGGGAAAATGTCTATTATAAAATGGCATGTATAAGTAAAACTATTGCAAAATTGCCAATATCTTACTAAATATAAGAATCTAAATTTAAACTTTGGGTCTCCTATGTGACATATATATTATAAATTTATGTTGAAATATATGAATAAATTTATATTCAGATCCAAAAGTTCATAGATGATATCTACATAAAGAATATCAGAACAAAATATATTGTACTAATGAGAAGTATTTAAAATTTTAGTAAAGAATATACTTAAACAAAACTGTCAATCATGTGCAGCTCTTGAAAAATTATTCAATATTCAAATTAAAAAAGATTTAACAACTAATTTTTATAACCAAAATCAGATTTATTACATAATTTAACTTGTTTCTGTACAGTTTCTTTATTCATGAATCTAAAGTCAGAATCTCATTAAAATTTTATAATATCAATATAAATAAAATTCTCCTTCTGATTATTTATGAAATATTTTTCAGTTAAAATTAAAATGGATACATGGAGAAAAGTAAGAGTTTATATTGAATCATTACTTCATTTTGCAACTGTGACTATTGTATTTAATCACTAGTAATATCCACGATAGTTATTAGTGATTTGAACAGTGCTCTAAAATTGCTTTTCATAATCTAATTTAAAGAACATTATATCCCTTTCAGAACTTTTCTTGCTTCAATTAAAAACTGTGTAGTCATTATATTTTTTTCAAAAATGTCATTTATGCTTTACCGGTGAGAGCAGCTAGAATTATTATTAGTCCATTTCATAATTGTAAAAGTGATGATTTTAGAGAATTATGATATATATTATTGTCTTTGTTCTCTTAATTTTGTTTTTCATATTTTGCAATACATCCATCACCTGTCGGAAAAAGCAGTGTAACATAGAAGAAAAGAATCCTTCATGACTTCTATACATGATATCTTAGCAAGAAAAAGAGATTTTAAACCATATAACATCGTATTTAATTTTCTTCTAGATCATCTATACAACAGGCTTTATTGTGATTCACTTAAGACTTTTACATATTTTGTGATGTGCACTTTTATGTCAACTTCTCTTATCCTATATTGATTATCTCATTCATGGGATGACTATTTTTCAAGGAGTAAATTAGATTTTTTATGGAATAATTTTTTCAATAAATTTTTTTCAAATCATATATGAAAAGTAGGTACTATTTAAAAGATTGTAAAATACCTCCATAAAACAAAATATTATCAAATTGATGTAAAAATTTTAAGAAAATTTTAAAATAAAGAGTTTTTTTTAGCTTTAAACGATTATTGGCACATTTGATATTTCGGAATGGTAAACCTTTTCTATTTCAGATTAATCATATTTAGCTATATTTTGGGTTTAAGTTACAATTTCTGTAAATAAGACAACTGTTATGAAAAATTAAAATTTATTTAAATGTAATATTTTTTGATTTGCAGTCAATGGTGCATGAAAGCGTCATTGGCCCTAAATGCATGAAAAAAAATGCAACTTACTTTTTACACAAGATTTCAGAATTTTATTTCAAATTGAGATTTCTTTAAAATCGTAAGTGACTGTTATTTACAAATATCATAAACACCTTTACAAAAAATTCCTGGATGTTGCTTGAGTTTTTACTGACACAAAAATAGTATTTATAGAATTTGGATCTTATATAGGAATGACAGACATTACTTCAGTACATTTTAGACTGCCTTTGATTGGACAGGAAGAGTATCCATAATTGTCCTCTCATGTCGAATTTCATTTAAGTCAATGGTTTCATTGACTCTCTCATTGAAACCATCAAGTGGCTATGTCAAACCAGTTGCAAGATTAAAAACAACAATAAACCTCACAGGGATATTGCCATATTAAAACCTGAACACAAGATCAAACTATCTGGCAAAAATACATAACAAATAACACATTCTGATAATGGTTATCTCTCACATACAGTTTTACAGAAGGAAGAATGGAAAGATAGAATCGAATATACTATAAATGAACATGAAAAAACCCATGGATAATGTTGAGTGTGGAAAAGTTACACAACTTATTTGAGCTTCAAATGTCAAGACAATTTGCTTTCAAAATTTTCATAAATATAATATAAATAAAATATTAATATATCGATTTTGCTAATGATGTGTATACACTTCATTTTATTTTTTTAATAAATAATTCTATAAGCATGAAACATTTTTGTCTCAATGAATGCAATTCAAGGATATTTCTTCACTTTATATAATTTCTAGGTTGGCCCGTAATTTGGTTAATGCTGCATTGTTAATTTGAATGATGCAATATCCCAGTCAGGAACAGTTCTCTCTTCACATACAGAAATATAACCTATTCCTTTAAAAATTCTCAGCTAAACATAACTACAGGAAATAGAGAAACAAAGTGTATGCCATCAAGTTTACAATTATATATTTTTTCTACCATATGTATATTTTATTTTTTGAAAACAATTTTCTACTTTGGATGCTTGGCAATCAGTAAAAACAAATTGTTATTTCTTATGCTTAGGGCAGTGCATGAATTTACATTGTTCATAATGCTATATTGATAGGAAATTCCACTGGAACAAGAATGGAAGGAATCCTGAATTTTAACAACTTTAGGTAACTGCACAAATAAAGGTAAGTTTCAAGTGTTCAATACCTCATTTAATTTGTTTTTAGGTGATCTATATGTAGGACATCATTTTGTGGTGCAAAAAATTCCATTTTGAATGAGGCTAAATGAATAGTTGTAAATCATTAGAAAATAACAAAACATTGTTCATTTTTAAACTATCCTTTTTTAAGAGATCTATAAATATTTTCTCACTAGTCACTATATTAGCTCCTCATTTGTAAATAAATTATTATAGAGACTTGTATTATCAAAAGAGTTGAAGTATTTTCACAAAAATTAATATAGAACTTTTGTTTCTAAATATTGTTTCAATTATAAAAACCTGATAGCTCACTTGATTAAACTTACAATAAACTGTTTTATAATTTAAAATATGACTATCTTTGGAGATGTTTCCATATTTAATTTTTAAATCACCAATCTTATTATGTAAGACTTATAAAAATTGGCCATTCTAATTACTTAAAAATTTGATTGCTTGAACTAAAATTTTAGAAAAACCTAAACTTCAATTACAAATTTGATATAAAATTGTTTTAACATTGCAAACATAAATGTTAGAATTGTTTGTATTACCAGAGCATGAGGCAACAATTTTTTCTTTATTGCCATCGTTGGGCCCTTCCACAAGTTCTTCCTAGAATAAAAAATTTATATAAGAAATCAATAAAACTTTTGCAAAAACACTCTAATAATAGATTTATCATAAATATGGTAAACCACATTGATTACATAAAAGCTTTAACTTTAGATCCAATTCACCATAACACATTTTATCTCTCATATTAAATTACTGATAGTAATGTAACAAATACATAATCAAAAATACTTAGGTTTGATTTGTTGATCAATGATCATTTTTAAAACATAAAGGTTAACTAAACAAGCACATACAATCTAAAGTGGTTTCAGAACCACTACAGACATCTAAATACTACCACGACAAACATTATACTCAGGTGGAATTTAAACCCACGAATTGTTGAACTGTGAGCCAGAGGGATAATTTGTTAGCAAGAAAACATGCAACATGCCTGGAAAAACGAAATATTTAACAGCAACTCTTCAAAAGTGAATTTGATACTTCAAAATCCATAGTTTAGTAGCAAATTTATAAATTTCCAACAAATTAGAGCATAAACGTTTCAAATTTTGTTTACAAATCCAAAGCAGATTGAATGTAACTAGTTTATAAGGAAACTGGAATAACAAAACTATCAGATAAACTATATTTACAAATAAGAATATTTTTAATAAACTGTATTCTAAGACGTCATATGGCTTCTTTGCTTCAGTTACGTGTCACAAGGAAAGGCATCAATATGCATATTTCAAACATATTTACATGAAAGATATCGGAAGATTAACATTAGTCTCAAACTATTCAGTCATCTTGGGCATCAAATGCAGGAACTTCAATTTTGAAGAGCAGTCACTTCCCCAATCTACTGTTAAGACTTGTGGATCCAGTTTAATGTCAAGAATTATAGTAGGTGTTTTGAGAATCAATGAACCTCATTGATAAATATTAAAAACTATAAATTTTTACATTAAATTCAATAAAATGAAGAAAATAATTTCTCTAAAGGATTATTACAAAAGCATTAAAATATAGAAATGTAAAATGAAATCATTTACTCCTTTTCCATAAAGATCATGGGACTTGAATATAGGATCACACTGTATACATGAGAATGTCCTAAATTTAATCCTTGTTACCTTTAAATAAAGGAAGATAAATGTTGTACATCCTTTTCATGAATAACTATTTGTTTGACCTCAGGTAGTGGACAGATATGATTTGTTAAGACATTTTAACATTTACTTTTTAAATTGTATTTTGCTTAAATTTTCCATGGACAGAATATTCACATGCAACTAGGAAGTAAATAAGATAACTATAAAGTGAGGGAGCAAGACAGTTGAAGACAATGATACAACAATGACCTGCTATTGTTCAAAAGTGACATTAATAGAACCCAATACTTTCTGTTCTGAAGACAATTACCAGGTTTGTCCATTTCCTAACTTGAAATATGAATATGGTTTACTGTTCATGAAAGATAAGTGTAATGTGAATAAAAAAACTTAGTTTTATAAGCACAAAATAGCACAAGATAAAAAAAATTATTTTTTTTATTTTTATTGGTTTGATAGTCTTTTATTGTTGCAAATTTCTGCTTTGCCTTTCAAAATATTACTTAAAAATTTTAGGCAGAATTTATATATTACTCTTAATCTTTTTAACTGTGCAAGTTCATTTAGGAAATAAAAACAGTCACTGTACAATGCAAGTTTGAAATGAAAATTGTTTTAAATTTTTAAATATACTAAAAAAATTGTAAAATTTGAGGAATTATTTAATTACTATTAATTTTCATGAGCATGTATGTAATTAAATTATGTTTCAAAAGAATAAATTTTTAAATTATTCTCATGGTTGGTTGAGTTTTGTGGACATGCCTCCCCCTCCAAAAAAAAAAAAGAACAAGCTGAGCCAGAAATATTTTCATTGATGATAGAAAATTTACATCGATGTCTACTTAAAAGTTTCATTTTTTACTTTCTTCGTTGATAAGCAATTTCTACAAAAATTTTAATTGGCTATAACATAACTGTTTTTATACATAATTTTAATATCTTATAAGAAGATTTGTGTTACCATTTTTAATGAAAAATTTCAAAATTATAGAACCAAATTTAAAATAATGCATAATTTTTCGTTAAAATTGATAAGCAATAAAAATCTTTCTAAATACTTATTGTTAATTATATAGTATTAAATTCAGAGCTTTTATAGTAATTTCTTTATTAAGTTAAATGAAAATAACAATTTCAGATGAATTAAATAATGTGGTATGTTCTGAAACAATTGATTTTTCAATAACACATCTAATTTCGAAGTAACCACATTAGAATTTATGTCACTGTAGAGCCCTGGTTTGAAAAAGGGAGAGGGGAAAAACCATTCTCGTTTTTGGAAGATAATGGTTACTCTAGGTGACCCAAACTTACATTTATTGTGTTCACCAAGTGACTTAGTCTTAGAACTATCATGTTCACTAATGGTAGTAGGAGCATCTAAAATAAATTGAAATTTCAAGTGAAAGACTATGGTGTTGGTAGACATCTGTTTGGTTTCCTGCCTGTAAATTCTTGTAGCTACTACACTATGGACACAGCTACTACACTTTTTCATCAATTCATCATGATTTTATTTAAACACAAAGAAATATAAAAATATTTTAAATCATTTTGTAAGATTTATATTGCTAAGCTCACAAAACTTAATATTCTTTTGTGTTTTGAATAAAGGTAAAATATTATTTTGTTATTTTACTTGTATATAAATCCCTTATCCTCTATTTCATTATACTAAAAATATTACAGCATTTTGTATCATTTTATTTTTATGAAATTTCATTTTCTTAAAAATATGTAAAGAAAATTTTATTCAAAGACATCAATAATAGAAATAAGAAAACATTTGTGGAAACAAAAATTTTAAAAATATAAATAAAAAAATATGTCTTGTCTGGTTTGTTGTTATTCAACTGGGATTGTTTTTGCACAAGTTTAGGATGGGATTGAGAGTTTAAAAAGTGGATTCTGAACCACTACAAACATCCATTCCTAAGATTGGTTTTGAACTAGTGAACAGCTGCACCAGAAACCAGAATACTAGGCACTGGGCTGAAATCTTGGTCGCTGGGTGGCAAAGAGAGCAAAATCTTGTATTCTCTGCACAAATTAAACGCAAATGCTTCTGTAAATAGTTTATTGCAGCTAGTAAACAGAAGCAAGTAGTTCCAACAGACTCCAAAGAAACTAGACTAGGTAAAAAGTATAACAACTGTGAAAAAAATTAAAAAATACTGAGAAGATTTGAGACAGTATTTTCTTTAGCAAGTTTAATTTTCTTCATTAAAGACAGAAAAACAGTATATTCAAATGAGGAGTGGTGCTAGTAATATCTCATAAATTTTTCAGTGATTAAGATTACTTTTTATCAAATGTTTTATATGCTAAGCCAATAAACAATAGTACAATGGTTAGCTTAATTTTATTTGTTACTTTATTAATTTTATTAAATAACGATCTACAATTTTAAAATCAATTCTAAACCACTACAATCATCATAACCAAGGTAAAATACAACCGTTCATCTGATTACAACACTAACCGTTTGGCTACAGCTTGTTGACAATGGTTGACACTGTAATATTGCTAAGAAG
This sequence comes from Latrodectus hesperus, assembly GCA_037975125.1. Lineage (NCBI taxonomy): Eukaryota > Metazoa > Arthropoda > Arachnida > Araneae > Theridiidae > Latrodectus > Latrodectus hesperus. The sequence goes on from JAJQOW010000067.1 coordinate 86,336, forward strand.
TGTTACCCTAAGTCTAGGAACGGTTTTCAGAGTGAAAGATGCCAGATTCAGTTTCAACCACAATCATAAACATGAGCAGGTTGCTATGATTAAGCCTTCCACATGCGTGTCTGTCAAAATTGTTATTTGGACTTTGTTTGGTTCAATTTATGCTTAACTCAATGGTCATCCTTTGAACACAAGGGCTAATTAGATTGAAACTACATTTTGAAGCAGATTTTACATCTTTAAAAATATCTATACCCAAGGTGAGAATAGAGCTCACAATCTGTATTGTAACTTATGTAGGAGTTATTTGCTGATATTTACTCTTTCAATACTGGAATAATGTCTATAAGGAATTCTGCCAGAAGACAATTAACTCAAAAATATTTTTAAGCTCTCCTATAAGCAGTTTTATGATGTCACTCATAAGCTCCATACAGCAATCAGACAACAGGGTCATGGTTTATTGAGATCAGTTTTATGCTTCACAGTGTTTTTGATTGTTGTCCTGAAGGCTGCATATAGCTATCAGCAGCATCAAATAAAAAATTGTAAAGATCACAAAAATTAAACATTATCGATCTAGTCTCATTCTACTTACTGATGCCAGTAGTTTTTACCAGCATAATGACATTCAGAATATGTTCAAGAAAAATGTATGCGATTTCCTCCCACCAATATAAAGGAAAGAAACCATGAAGGCAGTTTTAGAATGCTTGTGTGTGAAGGCATTTTGAATGAAGAAAGAGAGCTTCATATTTCTGAAGCCAACTAATATCATTACTGTACTGACATTATCCTCCCACATGTGTGATATTTCCTGTGTGCTTATTATTGGTCAAATTTTATCATATTTTATTTATATTTTATTTGTCAAGATTTTATTATTTTCTGATGATTAATAATTTATAGGAATTGAGAATATTTTCAGGATGAATTACCAGTGTTTACTATTCTGATTTGAATATAACAATAGTATTCTTCATTTGCATATAACAGAACACTTGATATTCAGTTATATTCAAATCAGAATAGCATACTATTCTGATTTGAATATAACTGAATGCAATAAAACATGCATTAGGAGATACAAAGCAACATGGCCTTTTCTTCAGAATAACAGACAGTTTGAAGAACTATCATATATAGCATGCTAAATAATTTGGTATTAAGTAGGAATGAACAATCTTACAGAATCACTGAAGATATGGACGACAGCATTCATACCTGTGGGATTGTAGTTTATTGTTCCATGCAGTATGATATTTACAAACTTTATGTTAGTAAAACTTTTATTTGTAACATAATGTATGCGTAAAATTCATTTTTAGGCTATTAAGATTTCACAAACTTTTGAGAAATACATTACACCTTTGCAATGTGAGTTTTGTGGCATACATTTAATATTTCAGAATTAGAAAACCACCTGAATATCTGCTTATGTTTAGCATACACAAGTGAATAAATTTCTTTATTACACTTTTCAAAAATTTTATGTTTATAAATTTAAACATAGAATTTCTAATAATTATACATACCTCTGAAGAGCTTCTTCCATAGCGTCTTGCAGTGAAAAAGGACAACTCATCGTCCAATTTGGTCAAAAGTTCCTCATCATCATGAGGATTTTTTTGGAAGAAGCGATTCAGGGAATGGAAAAGGTCTTGTGGAAACCTTTTCATTTTTCGAAGAATAGTGCGGGAAAATCTCCCGCAATCCTCCATGCACATTTCTTCCAAAATGTGCCTTAATCTCTGTAATAGAAAAACACAATCCATGTAAAAATCTACTTAATATCAATTCTGCATTGAGACATGAGCTTTCTAAGAAATTTTATTTAACTGTAAAATTTGTTTAACATTATTACCTACACAATTGACTGTAAAATACATTATAATACTTTATAAGTCAAAATGAAGGTAGATGCATAAATTATGTCTATCTACTTGCATTGCAATAAGCTTTGTTTTAAAATGGTGTTTATATTTTTAATGTCCACACATGTCTATAAATTAAAGATAATATAAAAAGACATGGAAATCTAACATGAATAGGAAAATGCCACCTGTAGAATTATCACACACATGGTCAAGCATTATATGCAAATTGCAGGAAGGTACCTGATGACACCCACAGTTCACCACAATGATACAAGTGTAAGAGAAATGTATATAAGGATCAGTGGCAAAGAAAGAAAAGTGTGCAGAACTGGTCCATACAGCACTCAGAGTCATGGTATGAGTGAATTCAGGTGGATGATGTTTTATGTGAGAACACTAAGGTGGCAGTAGTTAGAAATTCAGAATCGCCTTTAGTGTCGTCATTAGTCAGTGACAATGGAAGGAAATCCTAGTAGACATTACAGTATAAGTTACCTCGAGTGACAATGTAAAATTACAACTGGCATTTAGTAGTAAGCAACAAAAGAGATAGATGCGAGACAGCAGCGGACCTATTGCATCAGTTATAAACACACTGGTGGAAATGCAATTAAAGACACACAAAAATTCACTTATTTTACATATAAATGCCCATGCTATTTTTTTATTAACTTTATTTGAATTAAATTTTTCATCTTCAATCATTTTGTGCAAAAGAACTTGCAAAGAAAACCTAATTTAGTGAGTATTTACATCATTTAGTTTAAAAAATCCAATATTCTGAGTGGAAATACAATTAAAGACACATTAAATCTAGAATTTCAACTATCTATCACTTCATTTTTGTTTCTAAAGTGCTTAAAAAGAATAGTTTGTTGTTTCTAGGTATGTTAGGTACTAAATATATCAAAACATCTTTTGGCTCAAACACTTATTAATCAAAGGTAGATATAGAATGGGATGTAACATCAGGATTTCGATAGAAGAGTGAGTAAAATTTCGAATTTAAAAAGGAAGAAGGCTATTCAAATAGGTCAATTGCAAAGAAAATTAATCTCTTTCCAATTGTTGTGTACAATTTTTAAAATCTAGGTGATATGTATGGAGTTAAGAGGCGTCGAGGTATTTGTAGTAAATTAAATGACCTTCAAAAGTGGCAGATAATTTGCGAGGCAATGAAACCTAACGTAAATTCCACTAAAATTAGGAGAGATTTACACCTATCTGTTACAACTCGAAGAATCAGACAAATAATCAGTCAATCTGGAGTTGTTAACTGGGCGATAAAACATCGAAAACCTTTCTTAAGTATTCAGCATTAAACTTGCTTGGAATTTGGAAAAAAAACATGCAAATTGGGACTCTGAATGGAACAATGTGGTGTTCAGTGATGAGAAAAAGTTTAATTTAGATGGACGAGATTGAAACAAGTCTTACTGGCATTGTATAGGGACCAAAAGTGAGATTTCAGCTAGCTACAATTTTGATGGAGATACATTGATGGTTTGGGGAGCTTTCACCAGCTATGGAACAACCCCCATCTGTTGCATCACACCTAAAATGAATTCTTTCAATTATATTGATCTCCTTAATAACCTTCCGTTGAATTATGCCGAAGATATGGATGAAGATTCCAGGATGTTTCAACAGGACACACACACAATGCAAGTATTCACAACTCTAAAGCAACAAAAACCTTTTTCATGGATTAAATTATCAAAGTTATAAACTGAATATCTAGAAGTCCCGATCTGAACTCTATTTGAAACATCTGAGAATTGACAACACAAAAATTTATTAAAATGATGTATGGCCAAATTTGCCATTAAATTACCCTCAAAATCTTGTAAAATCAATGCCAAATAGAATGCATGAAGAATTTGTAAACAATGGAGGTGTCACTCATTAATAAATTTGTTTGAAAAACAACAAATGTCTTTAATTGTGTTTCCTCTCGAAATTATTGATTTTTTAATTTAGTGAGAATTTAGATTATTTAATTAAGTTTTCTTTGCAATTTTTTACACTGAATAATTGAAAACTAAAAATGTGATTCAAATAAAAGTAATTCAAAAAAATATCATGCACTTTATGTGAAAAATAAGGGAATTTTTGAGTGTCTTTAATTGCGTTTCCACCAGTGCACAACTATTTCATGACAAGCCATGTACAGATGTTTGGAACAATATGGTCAATTTTCTCGCCCACCTGTCAGATTTGTTCTGCACATGGTAAAATTTGTAATATGGACACTGTCACCGTAACCTTTTACTGTTTTTCAACAAGACAAAGTTAAGTTTGCTGTCTGGTTCACATTAGATGTTCATATGAAGAATACTTGGTACCCAGGACCACCACCACATATTCCATCGTTATCATGGTGCAGAACTGCTTGTTTAAGGAAGCATTATATTTGGTATCAGAACAATTTTGCATGTTCAAATCGACACCATCACTAGCCAAATTTATTTAACATCATTCGGGAACAAGTTCAAGGGTGACATTTGTGCAGAATATTTTATAGATGACAATGACTAGTTTCACCATTCAGACATAATCAACAATTACATTCCATCATAGGATATCACTCTCTTGGAATGGCTGGCATTCTTTCTGGACTTGAATCTGATAAAACATGTGGGACATGTTTGGCAGACAAATCATAGCCCATCAACCACCTTCTACATCTGTACCGAACATTCGAAGAGTAGAGTTCTTTACTTAAAGAGCAGTTCTATAATGTGATCAGCAGCCTTGGCATTGTATGCACTGCATTTCTTTATATGAGAGACATACAATCCATTAATCATCATACCAACAGCATAATCTTCAGTTTTTGTATAGGCAATATGTGGTTCTTAGAAAATAAGCATTTCTTGTAAGGCAACTGAATCTGCAATTTTTAATTTATTGTAAAAACTTTATTCTGTCAATGGATAATAGGGCTTTTTTTAATTCCTGCCAATTTTCTGAGGCAAATATAAAAAATTTTTAAACTATTAAAAATGTGAAATTAATATTAAGTGGATTTCATACCTTCTTAACTTTACCACAATACTTAAACCATTTTTGTTTGCAGAGTTTTAATCTAAAAAATTCAGTATATCATAGGTACTTATTTTTTATGAGAGCAGTCAAAAGCAAAGCCAAGAGTAAGGAAATGGTTCATCAAGAAACAATTTGGAAAAAAATATCAGATTTTTTAGGACATATTTAAAAAAAACTAGAGCAGTTATACAAATAAAATTCTGTATCACATATTTAAAAAAAATGAAATTCTTAAAATATTGTTTTTAATTATTTTTATTATTAATAGATAAAGAAAGTTAGTATTAACGATCAGTGTAATATTACATTTTCAGCATTAAGTTCATTCAAGTAATATGTTACTAATATGTAAGTAACAGAGAGAAAGATTAGTAATATATTACTTAAATAAACTCAATGCAGAAAAGATACACACATTAATAAGCAGTCAGTCAAACATTAAAATCATTTAAAATGAAATGGGAATCAAGTCTTAAATGAGAAAGGCAAGATAATCAAATAAATTTGGATCTGAACCTGGAACGTAAATTTTGATATTTAAACTTCTGGAAATTTATCTTTTTAATTCCCATTTTACTTAATAAAAAGTAAAGTAAAATTTATACATATGAATTAAAAAATTCCATCAAACATTTTATGATGAATAAATATAAACTATAGTAAACAAAGAAACAAATAAATTTTCTAACTCAAATTCGTTTCCTATGCCCAAGTAAAAAGTGTATATGGGTATTTATTTCAGTCAGTCAGAAATTAATACTTTTTCCTCAATTCAAGTCAATAAATTAATATTTTAATAATGAATAATTTTAGTCAATAAATAATAACACAAGAAGAGAAAAAAAAGTGAGAAGAACAACAAAGAATTTGGTTGTTATAATTCTTTAAGTTTACAAAGTACTTAACTAAATGCACATTCCTCAGAGGAGGGATATCTGCTTCATAAAATACAATTTCATTTTGATCAAAAATTTATATTGCACAATGTAAAAATGCAAAACCATCTAATTTTATAGTCATACAAGAATCACTTCAAACTACATCACTGGTTTGATGGAAGATGTCAAATGATGAAAATATTTAATAGGAATCAACACTGTTCCTACTAGGAATTGAACCGTGATAAGCTTAAAAAAAGAAAACATATTCCAGGCTCAGAATTTACCTTCCAAAGATTGAAAAAATGCTTCACCGCAGGATTCAGGCATATTAAAAGTAACTGTCAGAGTTTGAAAGAAGTCAAAACATTAGTTTGAAACCGGCAGATTCGGTAAATCTGAGAATCACTAGTCTTATAGGTTCAAGCAATAGGATGAAAAGATGCTGCTATCAAGAATGGGGCCAAGGTTGCAGATTTCTGTATCATATTGGTAACAATTGACATAGGACTACCACAGTAAATCAAGAAAACAGTGATTGTCATACCTATTGTTGCAGCATTAGATATCATCACCATTAACTATTAGCCATTCAATCCATAAATAAGTGTCCACTATAACCATTAAGAGATTCCAGGTAGAGCGAAATCTACACACTTACTAATAGTTATTCCCCCTGCCACTCACACCAGAAAACTGTCCGAGAAAAATTACAATGGTGCTTGCCTCACTCTGGCTGGAATGATGTAGACTGAGAATGTATAGTTTTTAGTGATGAATCTCACTTTCAACTGTGTTTTAAAAACCGTCAAAGATGCATCTCGAGACACCCAGGGCAGCATACTGATCCTCCTTTCACTATTACATGCCATACAGAACTCCACCCAAATGGGTAGAACCCTCCCTGGGTTAGGTACAGGGAGTCCTGCTGGCATTCATGTTCACATGCCATACAGGTCCTCAATCAGGAATTAGGGCCAGAGGTGCCATTTTCTTTAATAGCATCTTTTGGTCCTCATTAGAGGTCTATAGCAGAGCCTTACATCGACAATATTTTGAGACCTGTTTCACTACTGTTCCTTTAGCAGTATAATGCCTAATTTTTCAGCAAGGTAATGCCAAATCACAAATGGTATGTACTGCTATGAATTAACTGTCTTACAGCTCATCAAACAATTCCTTGAACAACTGCTCTCTCAATCGCATACCTGCAAATCTCAATTGCATTGAACAAGTCTGGGATACGATAGGAAGATGATTGCATTTATCAGGAAATGTTGGTTAGATAGACCAACAATTGGAGCAAATTAGGTATGAAATATTGCACGAGACCATTCAGGAGTTTATCAGTCTGCCATTTCATATGGTGTCTTCCTAGCAAGAGGTGGATATTGAGCTCGTTACTTTGTGTGTGTTTAAATATATATATATATATATATATATATATATATATATATATATATATATATATATATATATATGTGTGTGTGTGTGTGTGTGTGTGTGTGTGTGTGTGTGTGTGTGTGTGTATATATTTATATAAACTCTGAATTAACTCCTTCAAGTGTTCTGAAATTTAATCATATTTTATCTTGTATGTAATTTTTCTAATAACCAGTTTTTACTTCCATGTGAGGATCCTTTCTTGGTGCATTGATTTTTTGTTATAGAGCGTCGTATTAACCTTGGGAGACTAATAATTTGGCTGCTCGAATGGGAAGATTAACCTCCCATTTGAGCAGATAACTGGTTAGTTCTACCATGTCTTTCTTTCTGACTTCAGTAAATTTAATAAAAATCATTACAAAATAAAATAATTTCAACAAAAATTGATCAAAAATTTTTGTTGATATTAACGTTTCAAAATGTGTAATCTGTTTGATGAATGTGTAATTATAATTTAACTGTGAATTCAACTTAGTTATGCAGAGTTAAAATAAAATTGAACCTATAAAAGAATTTTATAGAAAATTTCAGGGACTTGAGGATTTATTCTTAAAAATAAGTAATTTTTTCAACACACTTTTTAAAGTTAGAAATTTTATGATTGTATCAGATGATTCCAATTCATGCAAAAATTCATAATCTTCAAGGAAATTAAGAATTGTCTATTATTGAGTTACACAAACTTTGGGCTAAAATTAGAAGATTTGATTAAAAACTTTGTCAAAACTATTTTGTTAATATAACTATTCTATTCAATTTTATTCATTAAACCATCAAAATTTTAATTTACAATCTACATAAAATTTAAAATAGCTCTTCCAATTTGATGTAATAATTTTTGTTAAAACAAGTTTTTCAAACATTCAACATTATCTTACTTCAGTAGAAATATACTGAAACAAATCTATCTTTGTGTGCATCAAAAGTTAAATGTAGCGAAAATATTTTTGAAAGTTAACTCAGAATTTTATTATCTCTATGGAAAGACTTTCATTGTAAACAGAATCAACAGAAATGTTTAATTAAATGTACATAAAGTAAAATGTATATAAAGACAAACTAAAACATTTTTATTAGCATTTTATGTCGAGAAAAATTAAAACATCAAACAAACTATAAAATTTTCTTAACTTTCACTATGAAAATCTTTGCTATCATTTTGTCACAAATACAACATAAAAAATTTCAAATACTATAACTTACATTTTTAAGATAGTCCAAATTTCTTTCAATCAGAAATCGTTCTAACTTAAAAATAGATTCAACTGCAAGAAGAAAAGAAAATTTTATTACTCAATGAAGCCATTATTCAAACATTATAAAATAAGATGAAAACTATCATTGTTCTTCTCTTCATGATTTCGGTATTAAGTTATCTTAATACTTCTAAGCATTAAAGTGAACTCAATAATAAGTTATTAAATTGTTTAAACCAACATATTATCCGCAGATTATGTGTGAAAAATTTTTCGCGAATTTCATCGATAATCTAATTTTTTAAATACACACACAATAGGTTTTTAAAGAAATGCCGTTTGTTTCCTAAAATAAATAACAGGTGGCACCACGATTTGGATGACCTATTTTATTTATAATCAGCATCCTGCAATTACTTTTAAAAACGAATTTGGTTCCTGGGAACGATGTTAATTTCGCCATCTGTCTTAACCTTATGAAATGTTTCGCTCTGGAAACATTCTAATTCTAAATCGCCATGCGAAAACGAAAATGTTTGAGTTACGCAGCAAATTTTAAACTAAAAGCTAGAGACAACAAAAAATGGCGACAAACGTGTTACTGTAAGGGGAAAAACAAAGCATGTTCCGTACAAAAGAAAAAAATGCATCCAAGGCGTAGTTCGAAAATAATCCCTTTCTTTCATTTAATTATTAACGAAACAGATATATTTTATTTTCATTATATGTCTAAAATAATTTTAAAAGTTATTAAGAATTAAAAATCGATAACTTATTACGAGAATCTTTTGATCTTGTTCGATGTCGTACTTTCATCACAGTAAATCGGACATTGTTTGGATCCAAACAGATCTTTTTCATAATAAATATTTTTTCTATACAATTTATTATGTTTTTAATTAAACTGTTTATTTTTTTATTTTATTTGGCACTATTTTATAAGCACTAATCGAATGTTCGCTGAAAAAATTTCCGCGGATTATGCAACGCTTTTTTTTTTTTAAATTCGGAAAAAGGTCTTGCGGATAATACGACATTGCTTATTATATACAGAAAACTACGATAATTGAAATCTAATACTATGCAAATTATTAAGTGATGCAATTTTAACTAATGATAATATGCTTTTTGTAAAAGGTTCATGTCATACACATAAATTATGATCCAATTAAAAAATTCTCTAAGTTTTTGCGAATTCTTAAATTGCAATTTTCATCCAGATTTATTTCGATTTTAAAAATAACTCATTGAAAAAAATACTTGTTAAAATAATAAAAATAATGAATTAATATTTAATAAAAGCATAAGACATATTTCTCAAAGCTGTTGTAAATATTGACATTTCCACGTTTCTACCGTTACAAATTCATAAATTCGTACAGAGAAGAAAAAAAATAAAAATAAAAAAAAAAACATTTCCTCAAGATTAATTTTAGACGTTGTTCTAAATTGGTCAAGAACGCCAAATTGTTTCATTTTTCTGGAAAGTGGACTTTTATTTATTTTAAGAAATGTCTAATAAAGAAAAGTCCAAGAATTTCTCAATCATTTAAAAAATTCCAAAACTTACGAAATTCTCAGTGGAACGAACCAGGTTTGTTTCTGGAAATAAATCTCCTTTACAACAGCGCGCCTTTGTTTAGTTTATTTTTTACTAATGCTGATAAATTCTCAAGAAAGTGGATGAAATGCGCTCCTGTTTCCTTAATTTCGTTATGAGTACGGAATTTTCAAGCGTTAAGCATCTCTTTTAAACTATTTTTAGCTTATGTATAAGTGAAAATGCCCTTATTGATTCAAAGCAACATTTGGAGACAGCTTATATCAACATTTTTTCAAATCGTAGTTCCGATCTGAAGCTAAGCGCGTTTTTTCGTTGGACACGACGGCGGTGGAAATTAGGATCTCAATCTTTAAACTTTCTAATTGAAATAATTTTATTAATAATTCAATAATAGACCAGGTAAGAGAAAGTTGCTATCGTCTTGTCTGAGAGGCGTCGCGGATTTACTCTTGGAATCAACCGAATGCAGCCATTCAGAGAGGCTCCGTGAGTTTTGGAAATTGAATGGGCTCAAATGCATTTCCAATGGTGAAAAAATCTTTGTGTATCGATACTTCTGTTGGCTAAAACAGGCAAAATAAGGAAGGTTGTGGTGGCCTGGTAGGTTGGAGCGTCGTTCTCAATATCGGAAGGTAGTGAGTTCGAATCCTGACTTAACCGAAGATCCGTCGTGTTTTCTAAACGCGACTGACACGTTAAAATTCTGTTGGTTAAAACTGGCAAAATATGGAAGGTTGTGGTGGCGTGGTTGGTTGGAGCGTCGTTCTCAATATCGGAAGGTAGTGAGTTCGAATCCTGGCTTAACCGAAGATACGTCGTGTTTTCTAAAAGCGGCAGACACGTTAAAATTCTGTTGGTTAAAACTGGCAAAATATGGAAGGTTGTGGTGGCCTGGTTGGTTGGAGCGTCGTTCTCAAAATCGGAAGGTAGTGAGTTCGAATCCTGGCTTAACCGAAGATACGTCGTGTTTTCTAAAAGCGGCAGACACGTTAAAATTCTGTTGGTTAAAACTGGCAAAATATGGAAGGTTGTGGTGGCCTGGTTGGTTGGAGCGTCGTTCTCAATATCGGAAGGTAGTGAGTTCGAATCCTGGCTTAACCGAAGATCCGTCGTGTTTTCTAAAAGCGGCTGACACGTTAAAATTCTGTTGGTTAAAACTGGCAAAATATGGAAGGTTGTGGTGGCCTGGTTGGTTGGAGCGTCGTTCTCAATATCGGAAGGTAGTGAGTTCGAATCCTGGCTTAACCGAAGATCCGTCGTGTTTTCTAAAAGCGGCTGACACGTTAAAATTCTGTTGGTTAAAACTGGCAAAATATGGAAGGTTGTGGTGGCCTGGTTGGTTGGAGCGTCGTTCTCAATATCGGAAGGTAGTGAGTTCGAATCCTGACTTAACCGAAGATCCGTCGTGTTAGCTAAAAGCGGCTGACACGTTATAATTGGGTGTGGTTGCAATGTCCTCCAAGTTAAATGATACAAGCCAAGTACTGAGTAGTCCTGATGCGTCCCTGCCTCAAAATCACGAAGACTGCATCCGGCTGCTTCTATCTAACGGGTCCAACTCAGGGATGTTACAATGAAGCATGCAACAACCAAAGGCAAAATATGGGAATTTATGATAATAAATTATCATACATAAACGCAGTATCTAACTAGAAATTTAATTTCAAAGAAAATGAGGACATTACCTATTTTTTCCAATTAATTCTCATGAAACATATTGTGTGAATAGTTTAAAAAAATCATCACACTTCGTAATTTTATTTTCAAAATAAATTTCATTCGTTGCTCTCAATTATCTTTTACTGCACACAAGGAAGAGATGCCTTAAAATGCATTCCGAAGTATTAAACACATTGAAGTCTAATGGGGGACTCGAACCCACGAGTAGTTGAATCGAAGTATAGCGCTCTAATTATTGGGCTCATCGTTCTGCTAAACATCACTGATAGAAGAATTCCATTCATTGTACAAATGCAATCATTGAAACAATCATACTATAAAATATTCAAGTACATAAATAATAACATTTTTCACTATATAGCAATTTATTAAAACCCGGTTTACAGCTAAGTCGTTAAAATATAACCAAAGAAAAATGTATTTTAACATTGTGAAAGGTTTTCCTTACAGCTTTCAGTTCAGCAGAAGATAGACTAGTGATTATTAGTAAAAGATTTTTTTTTTATTTTCCATATGAGAGTATAATTATCTAGCAGCCACATAAAAGATAATTTTCCTAGGCATTAAGCTATTTAAATTTTAAAACAAGAAAATAGGAATGGATCATTAAAAATACTTGTTAAAAATACGTAATATGTTTCAGTTATGTCACCAATATTACAATATTTGAACAATGCACATTAATTTCTTTTCATGAAGTACATTTTCAGAGTCCAAAACAATATTCATCAAGAATAGCGTGCATGTCTACAGTACCATTTGTTCTGTAGCTAACAAATCAATTTAACTTTTCAGTTTTCAATAATTGGAGAAAATTAATGGCAATATTTCACCGTTTTTCAATACACCATATCCAGTTAATTTTTTTTTAATCTATTCAGGGATTCGAACCGGAACTGAATCGAAAGCAGATAATTTGAAAAAAAAAAAAAAACTATTATTTAGGTTGGAATGAAAACGGGAACTGAACCGAGAATAAAATATTGGTTTACTTTAGTTCGATAAATTGTTATTTTGTATTGTAACCAACTTGTTAATATTTTCTGGTTTAGCATCCATCATAACTATTGTTGCATGTACATTGCTTTTTGGGTTTAGTTTGTTTTGTTTGTCGCTCAACGGTCATTTTTTGCACACGAGGGCTAATTAGACCGGGACTTACGGTTTAAAGTGGATTCCGAACCACTACAAACATCCATGCCCAAGGTGGGATTCGAACCCACGAACTGTTGAACCGAAGGCAAGAGCGCTGCCAGATCGGCATTGCTTTTTGAGATGGCCATTAAGAAAGCAGTAATCGTACCTGACTCCAATTCTGTTTGCCCCGTGTTCGAATCCCGGTTCGGGCATGGATGTTCCTTTCTCTCTGTTTCCTTGTCCTTCTTTCTTCGATGAGGAATAAATGACCCACCCTATTAAATGGTTTGTAATGCTACTCGCCTCCGTGACTTGGTTCACAGGTGCCCGCCGGATAACGATAAATGAGCAGCAGTTTCCGACTTTGTTGTGACAAAGGTTGAGTCACCCAGTTAAGGAAAAAAATGCTTTTTGATTTTCAGAAGGCAGATTTATTTAGTTGAATGTGTTATAGATGATCTTTTTTAAGAAAAACGTCTATTTTTCGCATCTCAGCATTAAATCTCGAGGTGTTTGTATAACTAAATAACTGATAAATTGTTTTGTCTACCTAAATAGACAAAACAATTTTTCAGCAAGAAGTATCCACGCCCTTCATAGATTGTGATGTACGCTTCTTAAGTTTGTCAAATTCGTCAAAAGAAAGAAAAAGCTGTCAATCGGAATTCATTCATGAGTAAGTACAATGGTCAGTTAAAAGTAAATTGTCTTCGACAGAATAAATTAAAAATCACAAGCTTCATCCTCAACCGCTCTTTATTGTTTTATTGAACGCCAAACTCAGTTGCGTCCGTTTGCATTCCAGCATAAATGCAGACTTCAGCAGGAAGGAACTGAGATTATTTTGAGGACAGCAAAAATAAATTTTTTGTACCACATAATCTCTCTCTAACAGTAATAACTTTTAAACTACAAAATGAAAAATGAACGTTAGGCATTTTATGCATTGCAAAATAAAATTACGAAATTTCGTAAATTTCTCAGCAGATACTTTATATACTCAGCTATCTAACAGAGCAACATTATTAATAAAATGTTTAGTTAGAAGCAATTTATTCCAATACCCGTCATGAAATTTTTTAATTCACTTTTCCCATCACAATAAATACAGGCTGTGCAACATTTAAAGAATATTTGGAACAAAATTACAATTTTTGGAAAAAATGCATTTCAATCGTGTATATGAGGAAACACAATTTTCTACTGAAGCGATGAAAATAATGATTCAAAAACTTCCTTTTTTGCTTTGTTTTGTCGCTCAACGGTCATTTTATGCACACGAGGGCTAATTAGACCGGGACCTACAGTTTAAAGTGGATTCCGAACCACTACAAACATCCATGCCCAAGGTGGGATTCGAACCCACGAACTGTTGAACCGAAGGCAAGAGCGCTAACCATTCGGCTGCCAGCTCGGCTCAAAAACTTCCTATCAAAGTAAATAATTGGCAATAAAAACATATGAATCCCCAATTTCTACACTGACATTGAATTTATTTTAAAGGTTGCTTATGACACTTGGGCAAGCCAAGCTCGCTATGCCTTTGGCAGTGCGAATTAAGTCTATAGAGAGCGTCTTTCGTTTGGATCAGAGCACCACGAAGGTGAGAGTACGACTTTGCTCTTTTTATGGTGCCTCGTCATTTTTGTTCATCGCGTCATCACGCTCGTTCCAGTGTTGCCTCGTGTGTGGCCTCGTCAGCTCAGGTGTGACCACGTCACCTGACCGTGATGACGAGGCCACACCTGAGCTGGTACCCCCTCTCCACATCCACGGCACACCAGCGGAAGGACTTTGGACGTCACATATTAACGTGGACACGTCCCCAACCCACGGAGTTCCAGCAACCCAGTGAAGGAGAGTTCACCGTGGTCACCCTCCCAACCACTGCCCGCGGCAAAGGATGCTTCACTTTACTGAGCTTACGGGAAAGCGGCGTGAAGCTACAGAGCCACTGGAGCTCTTTTATAATAATTCTGAGAATAAACTAAGACTCGATATGAATAATATTTTAGTTTTCTGGGACGGGAATAAAGTTACCTGTCCGCACTCGACTAAGATAGCAAATGGTGTTTTTGGAAGTTCCATTTACGCAAGTTAACGATGAAAGAGCGTTTTTCAGGTTTGGAATTTAATCACCGAGACAACAGCAGTCATCTCAGTGAAGCCACGCTGAATGACATAACAACTAGAGGCAATTTTCGTGCGCTAAGTGAGTTAATAAACATATTTTATACATTTATTGTGCAAAGCCAGGAGCACCACGTGAGCATCAAGAGAGGACGAGAGACTCATAATCGACTTAATCCTGAACGTCGAATGAGATTTTGATAATGGGATCACGATAACTATTCTCACCGTTTTCTAATTTACCGTTTTTATCGAACACGCTGGTAAACTGTATCAGTTCACACAGCGTATCAATTAAAAAAAGAATAAAAACGATCCAATTTTGATGGAATTACATATTTTTTAATGTCAGAATGATATTTTTAGTACAAATAGAAATATACATAAAATTAGTCGGAACAGTCGTAATTGCACCAAAAACATTTATTTTTGAAGGAACGAAAACCGGAACCGAACCAATATATTTTGTTTTAGTTGAACCGCCGTTTATTCATGGATTATTTGATGCAAATAGCAATGGCATCACTTTTTCATTTGCACAACATAATGTGCACCGCCTTGTAAGCGTACAGGAATGTTTGTGGGACACCAAAAAATCCCCGGAAACCATTACGGACTTACTACCGACATTTTGGAGTTTCGAGAAGGGGGGAGAAATGAAAAATTACAATTATGAAGTATTGAATGACCTAATTATTACGTTTTCTGCTTTCAAAGCAAACAAAATTACCCAGATCAAATTAAATAATTCATTATTATTCCTATTTCCTTTTGAACGACGATCCCCGGAATTTCCGGGTATCGCAGTTCAAAATTCCCTGGAATTCCGGGGTTTCCCCGGAGCACAAATACCCCTGAGCGTAGCAACTCTCTTTCTCATAGCGCGTCATTCTTAATTATCTTGAGAATCATTTGATCTGCTCATCAGTATGTTCAATGCATCCAATGAACTTGTGGTTTTAATGCCTCATGGCGTATAACATTTTGAAACATTTTTCGACAGAATTATAATAGGCATCATGAGACCCATGATGAAGTGTATTGTTTCTATGTTGGTCATATTCTTCCTCAGATAGATTGATTCCCAGGCAAAAAGGACATACAAAATTCCAAAGGAATACTTGATTACCACAGGACAACTGTCACGTGAGCATGGCCTACTTTAGCGATTCTTCCTAAAAAAGATGATGATGAGGAAAGAAGAAATGAATCTGCTTCTGACGAAGAGAGGTGCGAAGATTCCAGAGATGAAAACATTAGTGAACAAAGACGTTTACTATTCATCACTGATCGTAGAAACTGTTAGATAGATAGAAATGTTACGAGTTATTCCATGTTCATATATCTTACGATAGGTACCGTATGTACGGTAGTGGTAATTAACAATGATTGTTTCACATAACAATAGCCCACTAATAGGTTAATTCTATGTTCTGCTACTTTATGTATAAATCAATTGCTGTACAAAATATGGTATCTAAAAATTTAAATTAAATTACCATACCACTGATTGATAGATTATATTCAAATCCATTGTTGTATAAAATAAGATTCAATAAATTCCTCATACCATTGAGGCGCATTACATTAGCTGACAAACTTTTCTTATTATTTAAAGTTTTAAAATGCGGATACGCATTCAATTCGCATAAATACGGTATACATGGTGAACGTCATGTATAATGTGTCGCACTTCATTAGAGCCACCTATGGATAATATGCTACTAAAATATTGTAATGTTTATTTTGAACATATAAATATTTTTTCATATCGGAGCGTTTTCTTCCCTCTTCTGAGAAAAGTGTGTACAATTATCGAAACTAAGAATCTCGATGAAATTTTTACTGATGCTACCAACAGTGAAATTTACAAAGATTGGAAACAGTACTTATGATAAGTTTAAGATAAAATGTTTTGAACTTACTTTCCGAGCACTGCTTATTTTTTATCAATCGCAGGACCTTGCTGGCAATCCTATTTCCATGCACCATTTTGTAGCATGGTACGCAAGCATCCAGTTTTTTAAGGCATTTTCTGCCGCAATCATATTGGCAATCCATGATATATCCACTGAAAGATACAAGAAGCATGCATCAATTTTGGTACATGTCATAGCAATCAGGGCAGAGAAATATAACAGGTGTCAGTAAAGCACAAGCAATTTGTCAGACTATAACGAACAAGATTAAAGCATGCCTGCCAACCGTGGAAATCAGTAGATTCTACTACAGTGCCGCCTGATTTTGAGGGGGGAAAATCAGGAGGCCAAGTTGCGACATTTTTTCTTGAAACAATATTTAAAACGTTATTACCACAAAAAGACAATTTTGCTCTTTAGATTATACATTCTGATGTTAAGCATATCTTCTTAATTAATTTTGATATTTTACTAAAATAAAGTTCAACCTCGTAAGGGAACTATGGAAAATAAAAGAATATGTTACATGTAAAAAAATAAAACCTCAACATTTATGTCACAATATTTATTTCATAGGGCAACTTTTACTAATGCAGAGATGCCAACCTCTGAGCATCAAATTCAGTACTAAAACTCCATAGCACGACAGCCCATGTGGACCAAGGCCTACAGTGCCCATAATTGTTTTCATGAACGAGGGCCCTAGGGTGCGAAGCATATGTCCCAGTTAGGTGGTCAGCCTAACGTAAGACCCCCAGTGTTTAGTTCCCAAGCATGCTTGGTACTCAGTTTATCGACCCACTGAAGGGATGAGAGGCTGTGTCAACTTTGCCCAGCCCGAGGATCGAACCTCGGACCTGTGTCATGGGAGCGTGAAACGCTGCCACTATGCCACCGGGCTTCAAAATTTACTGAAAAAATTTCAGTAACTTTTTTCAGTAACACGTGGTTTACATTAATACACTTATGTGCATAAAATGAATACTTTTAAGGTAACCTATGTTAAAAAATAAAAGCAAAAGGATCATCTAATCATAATAAATATAAAAAGAAATAATAATTAAGAAAGTATAAACCATTCTTTTAAATTTAAATGCCTTACCTCAGAGATCTTTACAGCACAGATTTTTATATAATTACGGGAAAAAGAAAACAGTGATATTGAAAAGAAAAATTCTTTTTTATTTAACATAGCATACTGATCTGTTAACTGAGAATAAATGAATGACATGATAAATAAAAATAAATGACAATCAATCACAAATTTTGTGTTAGCCATACTGATTTCTGTTTGAGAAAATTCTCCCTGATAACACAATTTTGAGTCTGAAATATAATTCATATTTTTCTTATTCCAATTTCAACACTAAATTAATAATTTATTGGTAACCTTCACACATTTTAATCGCTCTAATACGATAATAATATAATCGTACATGACAAAAAAGGATTATTATTAGAGAGAGAAATCTATTTTCCGTCATTTCGTTAAGATCATCGTAACTCCGTAACGAAGAGTAGATAGTCGTACTAAATACGGAAAAATCGTAACAAACGGCATCTCTGCTAATGCAACTTGTAACTATTAAACTTCTAAAATCACATAAAAAACAATGCTAAATAAATTTAATTCAATGATAAGTATCTATAGGAATATAGAAATTATAAAATATTTTATCCATAAAAAAACGTAATGCATTTCAAATTCGAATAACTGATGGCATTTTACTTTTTGATATGTTGCTAATTGAATTTTTTAGAAATAAATTGGTGAACTGCAGTTCAAAACATCTTTTTTCTCATTTTGAGAATATTTAGCTGTAATTATACATCCCGATTTTTTCAGCAGAAAGTGAGTGTGAAAATCTGAATTCAATTTTTATTTCTTTTATATGACTGAACACCTGTTTACATTCTGCATTAGAATTTGGATTAGTTAAAATTGATCAACAATTCAATAGATTTATTTTTCCGGCAAAATTTCGGCTGTTTTGAAGTTTTTCACTGAAATCGCACAAATTCAGATTTTTACACACTATCAGAGTAAATCGGGAGAAATGAGGAAAAATCAGGAGTTTCCCGATAAAATCAGCAGAGCTGGCAGCTATGTAAAAGTAAGAAATTGACAATGAAAGATGGACGAAAGAAAGGGTGTGAGTGGAAAATCTTCTCGAGAACGCTGAATCAGCTCGGTATCAAAAAGCGCGCCACTAGACATAGCATTTAAGTAGAGATGTGAAATTCCCGGGAAAATTTTGAGCCAGGAAAATTACCTGGGAATTTTGAGGGAATAAAAACTCAAGCAATCCTATTCCGTTTAATGGATTACCTTGCCTTTAATACGAAAAGAAGTGAAATAAATTACGTAAATATGCAACAAAAAATTCGTTCTGTCTTCTCATACAAAAGTTAATTAGTTTTTGAGTTAAGCAAAAATATTTGTTAAAATAATAAAATTAATGAATTAATATTAGATATATTAATACAAGACATATTTCTTGGGATTGTCAGACTAAGTATATTGACATTTCCATGTTTTTTGTCATACATTCATAAATTCCTACTAAGAAAAAAAGAAGAAAACATTTCCTCAACAATAATTATTGAAATTATTCTAAATTGATAATTAACTCAACATTGTTTTCTTTTCCTGGAAAACTTTCTGTTACCATAATTAGCAGAAGAAATAATAAAAAGTAGATTTTTATTTTAAAAAATATCTTATAAAACTTCAAAAATGTCTAAATTACCTTAAAAATTAAAACCAAAATTTAAAAATCAAAATTACCTTAAATATTCAAAATTCTCGGGAATATTTAAAATTTTAAAGTTTTTCTCCTTTACAACAACACTGCATTTAAGGGGAATCTTCTTTAAAATAAATCTAGAAAGAAGCTTCAGCGCCATCTAGCGCAGCTGTTTGGGGGCAGTCCTTCTTACAAAGACTGAAAGAGCTGATTGGTGAATTTATGCTCATAAGCCACGCCAAAGCACCTGTTTACAAAGAAAAAATAGTTCCTATCTCAATGGAAGGGGCGAATTTTAAGTGGGGAATGAGAAGACCACTTCGCAATAGGGGTAGAGTGGACAATATAACCCCCCGCATCCCAATTTCCTTCAGCATATTCTGACGCAGATTTTCTCCCCATATGTGGTCAGTTAGTTTGTCCCCTCTCGCCTCAGGGTATTCCTTCCTGGAAAAAGTAGGGCTGGCTCAAATGCTTCTCAAATTTGACACCGGAAATATCCGTTGTGAGCTTAGTCAAGCAATGAGAGAGAAAAAGCTCTGCTCGGAGATTTTGGGAAGAAACATTCTATTTACTGTTCAGCAGAAAAATATACAAATGCATAAAATTGATCAATTATTATTATTCATTAAATGATCAAAACTTAATATCTATGTTCAAATAAAAATATAAAATTTACTTATTTATTTTTCTTTATATAATTTCAATTTGCTTTGATTTTATGAGATTCGATTCTTTTTTAATGGGCCTCATGAGAAAGCAAAACAGTTGCGCTTTTCTCTAAGTATTTCACTTGTAAAAATATTTTCAAATAGACAAAAATGCCAAATTTCTTATCGCTCTTCAAATAAAAAAGAAAATAATGTAGTTTATTTATTAACTTTGGAATAACTTTTCTAGCTTTATAAAATATTTCGATACAAAATTTACGGAAAATTCCGTATATTTCGCTTTTAATTTCTATCAATGATTTTTGTAGGAATGGAAAGTCTACCTCTCTATTTGGATTGATCAGGCATCTCGACATTGTTTCTTGATATATTTCTAAGCAAACTTTAAAAACAATATAACCTATTACATAATCCGCACTTATGAGTTCAAATATGGCGATATCATCATTCGTATCTGAAGAAGTGAATTCACCTCAAGAAAAATAGAGTCTTTAATTTAAGAATTAAATATAATCTTCACTTTGGGAATACGCAAATAATCTTTTTTTTGTGTATGTGTGTTAAGTAGAGCTTAGCCTCTCAAATTAAAATAGAATGTGTTTCTCAATAAAATCATAAACGTTACAACATGGGAACTGAAAAATCATGTGATGCGTACGGGATCGCAAAGGCCCCACTCTTGATTTTAACATATTTATTTTGGCGCAAATATTCAAATTCGGAAAGTGCTTCAAAATATTTCCCAAGAATCGATTTCCTCAGCTATTTGAAAGGTATTTTTAAATATCTTGATCTTGTCGCCCTTAAATGGGGGGTATAATTGCATAAGTTCCACATTTATAAGATGTAAAATTTATTCCAAACATGTCGCGTTTGGTTATTTACTTATATTTAAGTGATACTTTTCTTGTGAGTTTTTTAATTAAAACGATGATTTAAAAATAAATATATTAATGAAATATCAAATTCAATTCAGACAAGTATTACAAATGGGATTAACATTCCTGAAATATTTGTTCCCTGTGAATATTATTATTCCATTGTCTTTTATTTGAAGATAACACATAAACAAAATTCTCAAAAGGAATGAGAAATCCATACAGCATGCAGTTTAAAGATTTGAATCCAAACGAAAGTTCAAAATTTTAAAAAATATACACTAATTTAAAATGATTATTTATAGTGCGGCAAGATAATTTCCTTATTTCGAACTGCAGTAAGATGAAAAGTATTACACACAGTGGCTTAGTGCAAATAATTGGCGCTCGGTTACGAGATCTTTTTTTGGCGACCCCTTGAAAAAAATAGTAATACAACATAAATAAATATGGGAATAAAGTGTATTAAGTAATATGCGATGCATAATAATATAACGATGTATAATACAATTTAATAAATACTGTATAATTGTGATAAGAATACAATATTGATAATAACAGAATATTGTAATTACTATAAAATAATCGAAAATGTATTCATTTAAAGTCTCAAGCTAAGCTTTAAATTCAAACAAAATTCAATTCTAATTGAAAAAAAAACACTTTTATTGGATTGGGAAAAGTGTCATTAGAATAATCGGACTTACGTGACTCAGAATTAATTATAAAAAGATATTAACTTTACATAAACTTCAAAAAACATCAAAATTATTAAACATGAAATAATTCGTTACATATCCTAGATATAAGCAGATGTAATTATTTGCAATCTGTAATATACTACACTATTTACATTTTTCTTCCCTTTGCTGAAGCGAACAGATTAATTACTTATCAAAGTTGATCCTTTTAAAGTGTGTGTGTGTACTTAAAATCGTTAAATCAGTGGGACAATCAAAAGATGCGTTTTTTTTTTTTTTTTTTTTTTTTGTAAATTTGATACTTGCTTTTTGTACGCTACGCAGGCGTAAGAAATGTTAGCGAACCCAGATATGACTCCTTTGTCATTTTGTTTCTTTGTTAATTAAATGTGTTTGTTTTCAAAATTTGGAGTCATTAGTTTGTTTCATAACAAAGTCAAAATTTATTTTATTTTGCTGAATGAACCTTCACAGCTTGCAATTGATGCAGAAATAGTAAATAGTATTTTAATGGCAACATCTCTCTATCTTCACCGTTTGAGATAAGGCATGTTGGAAGTTCTAATGGAGTTTTTGGTTTAATTTCTTTTCTACTGCTGAGTAATTTTTTTCAGTCCCACAATTCTATAGACTTCTGTTACATGGAAATGTGTATGACAAAATTCACCCAAACTTTTACATTTGCTAAGCACGGTGACTTAGTGCTCCCAAGGCACAGGTCCGAGGTTCGATTCTCAGGCTGGGTCAACTCAACCTTTCAGTAGGTCGATTAACTGAGTACCAATCATGCTTGGGAAATAAACACCGGGAATTTAGCTTTGGGATGGTTTGGTTTGTTTGTCACTCAATGGTCATTTTTTGCATACGGGGGCTAGTTAGACCGGGACCTACGGTTTAAAGTGGATTCCGAACCACTACAAACATCCATGCCCAATGTAGGATTCGAACCTATGAACTGTTGAACCGAAAGCAAGAGCGCTAACCATTCGGCTACCAGCTCCGCTTAGCTTTAGGATGACCAGCTAACCGGATACATATGCTTCGCATGCTAGGGCCCTCGATTAGGAAAACAGGTATGGGTACTGGAGGCCATGATCCGGATATTACAATTTTGAAGTCGGGATGTTTATTTATCAATTACATTTCAACTTTTAAGAAAAAAAAATTGATTTCAATGATTTAATATTTCCATAGCCGCCCGCCCTGTCTAGTGGTCAGAGTCCCTGACTACGGATAGGGAGGTCCTGGGTTCGAATCCCAGTTCGGGCATGGATGTAATTTATCTCTATCTATCCTGTCTTTTTCATTTCCTTGTATGAATGGGGTGTGAATGGTTGTCTACCCTATAAACGGGTACCTATGGCATGTGTGTACTGAGGAAGTCAGACTCCACACCAAAATACGGTTCAGTTGAAAAGTGGAGCAGCGCACCCCATATTGCCAGCCTAGCTGGCACACGACAACAACATTTCCATAAAAATGTCTTAAAAAATTTTATTGAATTTTTTCATTTTTTTTTTAACTAATTGAAGCAATTAAGCACTTTTATTCCCCATTAATTGTGCATATCTTATTTACGAAAGATTCTACAAATTGTTGATCATTAGGTGTTGAACGTATGCTATAACTTACCTTGACAAATTTTCAAAAATTCTATAATATTACAAATTTTACAGACCTTAGCTATTTATTGCAAAAAAATAATTGTATAAAACTTTAAACCCCAAATCTAGGATAAATTCACCAGATTTTTCGCAATAATCTCTTTTTAAACATTTCATTTACCCCAGATTAAACTGAAAATTTTATTTCAGAAAAATTCCAGTGAAAAACAACTTTAACTTCAGACCATTAATGTAAACCAAAATTATTTTTATTGTAAAAAATTTAAATTGCAAAACGTAATATTCATTATTTATACTATTTCATTTTTACACCATAAAACATATTTCAAAACACCATATTTTAATATTATACTACCTTTGTTAATACGTTTTCATCTGATTCCACTTAAGGTTACATTGATAATGCTATGACATAATTTAATTAATTTCATATAAGCAACAAAACACTAATACATACAACAAAATTATTTGGCAAATTTCTTAAAATAAATCTTTGCAAATTTTAAAATTTTTTTTCTCAAAACTAATGCACTCTATATTGTTCTTTCAGGTTTTCCATTGATTCAAATTAGTGTCAAGAATTACAAAGTGCTAAGATAAAAAATATATTTTAATTGTTATATCACCTAATTTTAAAAAAATTTCTCAATCAGCTATCATAGCTATGAAAATTTTCTTCGTATTTTTAAAGGCACTTAAAAACACTGTTTTTTTTTTAAGATATTAAAATATATTTTATTATTAAAATAAGATTAATTTTTATTAAAATAAAAATTTATTTCTATTCAGAATCATTTTGGAAAAGCTTTCATGTAATGGGCATGATTTTTTTTTCTTTCAATAAATTTATATCATTTAAAGACGATCTTATTTTTAAATTTTTACAATGTAGAATGAGAAATATGTACGACTTCTTTATAAATTTGTTGATCGAATTTTTCAAATTCAAATATTTGTTTTTACATAAATAGAACCAATTAATTAAGAAATACATTCTGTATATTTAAGCATACAAAAAGGGGAAAAAACATTTAAAAAGAGGAAAAAAACCTGTATAGATATTTAACTTCTACCATTTGAAAAAAGAATTTTTCAATATAAGGTGCTAATGTAAAGCCAACAGAATTACGAGTCAAATAAAAATTATTTCCCCAAACAAAAACATTTATATAAACATTAAATAAATTACTTTGAAATGAATATTATTAACTAATGAGTAATTTTATATTTAATTTTCAAAATTCTGCAAGCATAGATTAGTAAATATTTATACAAGCAAAAATATGAAATAAATATTTAAATCGAAATACATAGTAGACAGAAAATGCAACTTACGACAATATTGTAGACGTCAAAACTACAGAGTTCTATGTTTCTGAAGAAGCGATGTTTGGGAAGAAACGAAATACGAGTACTTCCGTGTGAACAATAAAAAGGGGAGAGCAGGAAAGTTTATGTCTTTCCCTGGAATTTGGAGGAAGTTAGTCCTCCAACCCCTCCATTACGATTCCAGGGAGACAATTCCCTACGCTGCATACCGTAGTGCTATTTTACGAAAAATTTCCCCTTTTTTCGAAGGTCAGTCTGGTACTGGACACAATATTTTGGACAAAGTGAACCGCTAATAGGAAACACGTTTCAGCAGAAATTTTCTCATGAGTATAACGTGACACAAGACTAAAAGGCTACTATAAAGCCTGAAATAAAAATATACTTTTATTTTGGGACAATGGATAATATAATTTTATAAAGTCCCAATAACAACTGAAACTGATCTTTCTATATCGCTTCTTGGTAACTAAGTGTAAAATTTGACTTTCCTGTGTTATTATTAACACATTTAAATTATTAGAAGTTTCCATTAATAATATTTCAGTTATATGTAATTTTCTTTCTTGCGAATAATTTTTTATTATATTGTTAAATTCAAAATTAATTTAAATTTTCACATTTTTTCATCATAAAATGAAATTAAACATATTAACGAAATACGGCTTGTTGAATAAAATGATTTAATCTCTTATAAGAAATAAAAAATAGCCCGTTAAATAATATTTCAAAACGCTGAAGTTTAAAGTTTTTAAGTTTTGAATTTTTGAATAATTATAGCATCTGTTTCCGAAACTTATTAGGAAAAGTCGAGAATTTCGTTAAAGAAAAAAATTTAAAACAAAATAATTCTTTTAAATGCTCACAGATAAATATAATTTCTTATTTTCAATATTAGTTTATTTAATGTAACTAAAATTTATATTAATTTTAAAGTTTTTTGCTTCATATATATTTATAATTTTATTAGCTTTTTTATATATTTTGATGAAAATTAATACTATTATACATATGAAATTTCATTGGGAATCATTTTTAAAATATGGGTTTATAATAATGTTAATCTAAACCACCACATTGATTATGTACAACACAAATGAAAAATATTAAAGGTTTAAATTTTAACCTATACTTTATTATTTTCTCGGTAAAACCAGGTTTTGCGAAAATGTATCTTAGAAATTTATTACGAATCTCACATCATATTATAATATACATATAATACATATATAACATTACGTTACAGGGTTATTATTATATACCATATCTCAAATAGTTCCATTATTTTTGTTTTTAAGAAAATTTGAATTCCAATCAGATTATTATCTAAGCAATAAGCTTAAAAAAATTTTACATTGACTGATTAATTTTTCAATACTTATAACAAATTAATGAGCACTAAAGTTTGACAATGAGATTTCTCGGAAACTTTGGAAAAGTAACAGTAAATTTCAGTGTTTTCTTTCTACTTTATTTACAATATGTATTAATGAAATTTGTTAGAGAAAACTAAGAAAATACAAATACCCTCTGAAAATTTCTTAGAAGTTGTAGTAAATTAAAGCATTGTTAAAATAACACGATTTTTAAAAGTAATTAAACTATGAAAAATTATTACTAATAAGGAAATAAGAATTTCGTTTATAGCAAGTTCTAGCAGCTCTTCTTCATTTTTCATCAACAATCTGTTCTCTTTTCCAAATCTGATTCTTCCTTGAAGCTTTTTTTATTTTTCCCAGGACATGACACAATTTAAAAAAGGCAAAGTTTATTTCTCCAAAAGAAATTGATGTTATGATAAAACTATGATCGAAATTTTCTGAAAAATTTTGTTTATCTTTGAAATGATTTGGCGCCCCTCTGCAAGCTAAGCCCCCGGGGGGAGGGGGCTCTGCGCCCCTGATTTAAGATGAAAAATGCTGGCGTGGTCTCCTTTCAGGGAGATTATAAAGTTGTTGGACCTGTGGTTCATTCGCCACCATGCGTTGGAATAATGAATACCATGCATTTCTTGTACAGGCTTTTTTTCTGGATGCCTCATTTCAATTCTTCCGATTGGGTCCAACCTCATTTCTTTTTGTGGGGGTCAACCAGGAGGATTTTTGTCCCTCCAGAAGCGATCAGGCAGCCATTGCAAGATTTAAAAGTGGACATTTAAGGTCACAGCGTTATAGTAACGGGAAAAAAATTAACTTTCCCATCTGTGTGACGTGTCGCAGAGATAAGGTGGCTCCTGATCACATTTCGGATTGTCTGGGACTTTCCAGACTATATTTATATAGAAAACCAGTTTGTTTGTCGCTCAACGGTCATTTTTTGCACACGAGGGCTAATTAGACCGGGACCTACGGTTTAAAGTGAATTCCGAACCACTACAAACATGCATACCCAAGGTGGGATTCGAACCCACGAACTGTTGAACCGAAGGCAAGAGAGCGCTAACCATTCGGCTGCCAGCTCAGCATATAGAATACCAATCATGGTTTTGAACTTTTTGAGAGTGAATAAATTTATAGACCTGGTTTAGCTCTGCTGTGAACCCAGGAGATAAGTAATAGTAACAACAACAAAATCACGTGCCTATACTGACCGTACACAAATTTTGGAAGATCTGAAAAGCATTTAAAGGGAAACGGCAAACCTACCTGCCACTGAGCTGGAGAGAGTAACCAACGGTGGGCGTCACTTGCCCAATGGGATATTTAAAACTATGTAAACTAAAACTTTAAATACGAAATTTTGCATTCCAAAATAAAAATATATCCTTAATATTTTTTGCTTTATTGCAATAAGAAATCCTCTTGCCTCATCATATATTTTAATGTAATGCTTGAGAACATAAATCAATGGTTAATATTAGATTTATGTACATCTTTTGTGTATTTAACAAGTATCAATTAGACAACACATGATCAAATGCATATATTTAAAGGAAAATCCTCTTAGAAAGCACAGATTGCACCAAAAAATATAACCTAAATGCCACTGAAAAAAACATAAATCTCAATGGTTAAAAAACAAATCAATGGTTAATATTATATTTATGTACATCTTTTGTGTATTTAACAAGTATCAATTAGACAACACATGATCAAATGCATATATTTAAAGGAAAATCCCCTTAAAAAGCAGAGATTGCACCAAAAAATGTAACCTAAATACTTTAAATAAAAAATGAAAATATGAGGTATATATTCTAGGAACGTTTTCATTATTTAATATTTATAAAAATGACGACCGATGGCTCAGTGGTATGCATTCCTGACTCCTCAGCTGTGGGTCCTGGGTTCGAATCCCGGTTTGAGCATGGATGTTTCTTTCCTTCTGTTCTCTCTGTGTGTATCTATCCTTCTTCTGTGTTGTGGTATGAATGTGGCCCACACCTATAAACGGGTTTGTGGTGGTATGGCGCGGGTAACGCTACTCGCCTCTGTGACTTGGTTCACAGGTGCCCGCTGGGTAACGATAAATGAGTAGCAGTTTCTGGCCTTGTTGTGACATAGGGTTCGTCACCCAAGTGTGCCCGCCATTGGAAAAAAAAATATTTATGAAAATCAAAAACATTGAAGGGATTTTCACTGCACAGACAATCATCTATTCATATTTATTATTGTTGCAGTTTTGCATGGATAAAACTAATTTATTACAAATTTCACACATTCATCACGTGTCAACTAGATACATACCTGTAGTGATAGTTACATCACATACAGAATTTCAATATTTCAAATCAGATATAGGAAGGGAAAAACTTCAATATAAATTTACACCATGCTATGGTTAAAAGTCACCGATCTGGAAGATGAATAGTTAGTGATCCAGCCTTCGGTTTAACAATTTGTGTGTTCGAATCCCACCTTGCGCATGGATGTTTGTAGGGATTCAGAATCCACTTTTAATCGAAGGTCCCGGTGTAATTAGGCCTCGTTTGCAAATTAATGACATTTGAGAAGACCAAACCTATGGGTAAAAGTCTGTACTCGAAAGGTGAAAAGGCGATCGGTTTTTGTAATTTTCATGCACATATTTATAAGTCGTCAAAATGGCGCTTCCCCAAGCTTTTTACTGGCTTTTTGGACCCAATGAGGAGGCACCTTTCTTTAGGTTTTTGTTTACATATAAGAGTTGTATTCCAGTTACATATACACGCGATAATTATATTATTATTTTATATTTACTGAGAAGAATTGTTTTATTGCCATGTTAATCATTACTTCATTCAAAAATTTTTTTTTCCATTATGTTAAAAATTTTCGAATATATAAATCAAAAAATAACATTTGGCGGCTACAAAATTGGATTGGAATTAAAATTGAGCTCCAGTGGCTCAGTAGCTTCACGCCGCTTCCCGTAAGCTCAGCAAAGTGAAGCATCATTTGCCGCGGGCAGTGGTTGGGAGGGTGACCACGGTGTACTCTCCTTCACTGGGTTGCTGGAACTCCGTTGGGTTGGGGACGTGTCCACGTTCATCTGTGACGTCCAAAGTCCTTCCGCTGGTGTGGCGTGGATGGGGAGAGGAGGGTGCCAGCTCAGGTGTGGCCTCGTCACCTGACCGTGGTTCAAAATGACGAGGCACCTTCAAAAGAGCAAAGTCGTACTTTCACCTTCGTGGTGCTCTGATCCAAACGAAAGACGCTCCCTATTGACTTAATTCGCACTGCCAAAGGCAAAAGCGAGCTTGCTATTCGAGTAGGAGGTTAACTAAGGCACTTTCCCTTTGAGAGTAAAACCCTCGCTCCTTTGGGTTGCAGAGTGACGTGAAATTGCAATTTAACCAACTGAGAGGCATATCTACCAGGTCACAAAAATTGAGTCAATTAGCGGCCAGCAACTCTACTTAATTATTTTATTCTTCTTTAAAGAAATTTAATATTGAATATAAAATATAACAATTGTGATACAAAATATAAATAATATTATATTTTAATATATACAATATAAATTATACATTATAATTTAATATTAAAATTTATACAATATAAATATGGGAATAAAATGTATTAAGTAATATGAGATATATAATAATATAACGATGCATAATACATTATAATAAATAGTGTATAATTGTGATAAGAATACAATATTAATAATAACAGAATGTTGTAATTACTATAAAATAATCGAAAATGTATTCATTTAAAGTCTCAAGCTAAGCTTTAAATTTAAACAAAATTCAATTCTAATTGAAAAAAAAAACACTTTTATTGGATTGGGAAAAGTGTCATTAGAATAATCGGACTTACGTGACTTAGAATTAATTATAAAAAGATATTTTTATATAAACTTTAAAAAACATAAAAATTATTAAACATGAAATAATTCGTTACATATATCATAGATATAAGCAGATGTAATTATTTGCAATCTCTAATATACTACACTATTCACATTTTTCTTGCCTTTGCTGAAGCGAAAAAATTAATTGCTTTATCAAAGTGGATCCTTTTAAATTTTTCTTTGTCTATACTTAAAATCGTTAAATCACATAGACGGTTTTCACTCATGGTGTATCATAAAGAAGTTGTAATGTCTCATCGTCAGCACTTGAGATTTGAAGAGCCTCTGATGGGGGGGTGAGTAGGGAGACGGTGGGTGCCAGGGACAGTCTGAAGAAACTGCGTTTTTTTCTTCTTTGTAGATATTGATACTTACTCTTTTGTACCCTACGCAGGCGTGAGAGAGATGTTAGCGAACCCAGATATGACTCCTTTGTCATTTTGTTTCTTCGTTAATTAAATGTGTTTGTTTTCAAAATTTGGAGTCATTAGTTTGTTTCATAACAATGTTAATATTTAAAAAAATACTATTTTTAAGTATGCCATGTGATATTAAATTTTCTCAAATAAAAAAGAAGACTCTTCGGTATTTTTGATATTTTTCTATCCTTCTATGAAAATCATTAATTTTATAACTTATTTTTTAAAATTTAGGATAACATTAAATATAAACTTTGTTTTATATGACGTAAAGAATAATACTGATGAAAAAATACTTTTCAAGAAATTTATGCTATTTTTAAATTTATCAGATTTATAATGAATTCAGTTAATATGAAACGATTAAACACTAACTTGTTCTGCAAAAAGATAAGAGAATATTATTGATATTTGAAAGGCATATTAAAAGTTTTAGTTTAGAAAATATAGTTCTCTAGCTCATACGCTTCAGAAAATATTCTTTTGAAAATATGCATTATGGATCTGTTGAAATCACATTTACGTTAGACAGATCGAAAGAATTGAGATTTTAGGATACAGTGAATAGTTATTACCATCTGAAAAATATCTTAAAATGATCTTATATTAGATATAAGGGAAAATCGAGTGATTAATAATTAGATATTAGAGAAAATCGAATAATTTTATACAGAGTAATTCTGGTTGGAAAATATCTACTTTTCTAGTCTTTCTTGTATACAAAATTTGTCTGTTTGGTTAATCTTAATGTAAAAGGATACATTTAATATATTAATGATTTATTATTCAAAACTAAAAAATAAAGATCAGCATATCGCATATTTCAAATTAGTTTTTTGAAGAATAAATCTAATGAAAACAAAGAACATAAATCTAGATGAAAGTTTCTGAATAAAAAAGAAAATTAATCAGAAGTCACACCGAACGTTTAAAATTAGCTTTGTTCATTCAGTTTGATTCTATGATAAAATGATATAGATTACAAAAATAATTTATAAAATTGACGAAGAGTTTGCTATAGAAATTTCAAAAACGAAACGCATCTCAAAATAAATAATAAGGCTTACTTATCAATCATTATCATAATCTGAATAACTAATTATTTCATGTTTTCTTAAAATACGAATGATTATGAGCTATTACAGTTAGGAAAACATTAATATAATATAAAACACGGTATTAATTCTTACAGTATTTGAGCTCAGCAGGTTTGCAAGAGTTGGAAGTTAATTGTTTAAATAAAATATATTAAAAAAAGCAACATTTGTCTGGGGAAATTGTGTAGTGCTATTGTTTCGAGATGATCCAAAAAGTTGATGTTAAAAGAGTTTCGATACTGAATATGATAAAAATTTGTAAAACTGTTTAGTATAAAGTTAACTATAAATTTGAATTTCTAATAAAAATTAGTAAACATTTTTCATTAACAATACATCACTTTTCTAGCTCAAATATGTTTGTAATAATTTAAAACGCTGAAGTTTAACCAGTTATGTTTTAAGCCGTATTTAAGCTTAACTAGTGTATTTCAAACATTTATAGAACAAAAGAAAACTAAAACTTTTTTTTATTTCAAATGCAGCAGGCGAAAGCGAATACAGTTCTATCGCCAAGAATGTGGATACAGAGAAAAATACAAAATAAAGAATAAGCAAGAAGACAGAAAATAAGTACAGAGTAAACTAAAACTAATAACAGTTATTTTTGCTTAAGATAAATTTCACATTTCAAAAAATACATCCTGTAAATTTAAAATATTATCATGTTTTAAATTTTTTTTTTATCCTTTCTTAGACATAAATTTGTGTCATGCTCGTATTCATAAGCTCGTCTTAAACATCTTTGTAAGTAAAATTTATAGTAAAACTTAGTAAGATAATCAAAATTCTTTGCTTTTTTGTATAGAAATTCCTTTGTATATTAACAAACATTTTAAAATAAATTTTGCAAAAAAGTTATACTGCAAGCTAAATCAAATTTCCGGATTTACAGCCTGGTTTAGGTAAATATTGACGAAGTCATTAAATATTTAACGAACATGATATACATTTTATAAAACAAATGAAATTACTCCAACGTAATCTCTTCCAAAAATAAAATGTGATTTTTAAATATGTTCAAAAAATATTGTAGTGATTTCTGTCAAAACATTTCAATTAATATAAAAGAAATTTGTTATTATAATTCCTATTCTAGTCCATTTCTCCAATCAAAGAGAGAGTACTTTAAAATAAATAGACTTAAATGTAAACTTTATCAAAAGTATTCACTCTTATGCAGTTCTCTTCAATAAAAGTTGTGCTAAAAAAGCAATAAATTTAAATTCATATAATAT
This sequence comes from Latrodectus hesperus, assembly GCA_037975125.1. NCBI lineage: Eukaryota > Metazoa > Arthropoda > Arachnida > Araneae > Theridiidae > Latrodectus > Latrodectus hesperus. The sequence goes on from JAJQOW010000067.1 coordinate 119,181, forward strand.
CAATGTAACATACTTTCGGTTTGGAAAAATCTAAGAGACTCCAGTATTCAGACACGTTCAACGATTTTTCAGAAACCCATACAAACTTCAGCATATTTAAAACAATTTTAAGGTTTTATAGTTTATGAACTTGATCATTTTTATTTAGAATTTGTAATGGGGAATGGAAAAAAAATTTCGATTTCACAATAGGAAAATTCAATGCACGCAAAATTGAATTTTAAAATATTTATGTTCTCTTCTATGACAAGTAATTTTGTTGCAAAGTTTAATATCTAAAATGAAAGAAGATATGTAACAAATATAAAGAGTGCAACATTAAAGTATTTGAATTAAAGTACTATTTTAATTCAAATACTTTAATGTTACAATTTAGTATATCAGGCACAATTTAGAATAAGTATTTTTCAGTACAAAACGATGCAGTTCAGATTTCGGTTGCTCCTAGTTACTGATCGTCAACTTTTGATGAACTTAAAAGCAAACATTGTTTTCAGTTGCATGTTTTCAAATCATCTAGCAAATTTTTAGTATAGATGACTTCAAAGAAACAAGCGATTACCGTTGAGGTAAAGTTAAAATAAAGTATATTAATCCCTATCAGAGGTTTAATTAATCTCAAATTATTTTACAAATTGTAATTATAGTTAGTAAATATATGCTTGTCACACTAATCACTTTTTGTGCAAGACTAATTAGACGGCAACTGAGAGTTTAAAGTGGCTTCCGAGCCATTATAAGTCAGGAGCGGGATTCAAACCCACAAAGCAGAACTAATTTGGTAAATTATTAGTTTAAAAAAAATTTTAAAAATTTCTCACAAGTGAAAAATTTAAATCATATTTAAATATTTTTTTGATCAATTTTACCTTATTTTTCATATTCGACATTGATTTTTTTATATTTTAGAATATTCATAAAAAGAACCTTTTTATAGAAAATATCTCAATTTGTGTAAATTTAAAAAAAAAAACCACTTCAATCGCATTCATTTAAATCAGATGGAGTATATTCAGAGAGAATTAAGGATTATAAATTTAAAATATGAAATTAAAATAAAAATTAGAGTTAAAATGAGAAAAAAATTGATGCTGAAGTGATAAAAACACTACTGCTAAGATCTACTATCTAAATTAGTTGAAACTTCAAATTCTGTGTAAAATGGAACTAGTAATTTTCAGAAGAATTTTATATACTAATGATAAAAACTCCAAATTAAATTCACGATGAATGCATTTAATAGATAATTCTCCTAAATGAAACTATAAACGCAGAAAAATTATGTATTATTTTAGGATTTGCTGCTTATATAGTGATGTTGGTCCCGGGTTCGAATCCCGATTCGGGCATGGATGTTTTTTTCCTTCTCTGTTTTCTCTATCCTTTCTTCTGTGATGTTGTATGACTGTGGCCCGCCCTATAAACGGGTTTGTGGTGGTATGGCGCGGGTAATGCTACTCGCCTCCGTGACTTGGTTCACAGGTGCCCGCTGGGTAACGACAAATGAGTAGCAGTATCTGGCCTTGTTGTGGCATAGGGTTAGTCACCCTTGTGTGCCCGCCATTTGAAAAAAAACTTATATAGTAACGTTTCTACTTTAGGGAAATTCATAATTTTAATTTTCAACTTCTGTTTCACATGAATTTTTATATTTACAGTACATTAAAAAGGTTTAAATAAATGTGAAACTTATAAAATTAAATTCTTAAATTAAGTAAATGAATGAAATTTCAATATAAATCGTTTTACGTTTTGCTGAATTTTGATGCTTTATTTTTGCCAAATCTTGAAAATATTGAGAATGAGGGATAAAGGTAATTATTTAAAAATTCGACAGCATAATAGTGAATTATTTTTTATAATATTAGTATCATTTTAATTATGAGTGGTGTAAAAATAACATTTTTCTGAAATATTAAATTCCCAATTATTTAATAATATTAATATATATATTTTCAAATAAAGTCATGAAAATTATTATAAATCTAGGTAAAAATAAAATAAAAATTTTTCCGAATAATAAATTTCTAGTCTAAAATACTGCTTGCTGAATGCAAAGGAAAATTTTAAAACTAGAGATTTCATCGAGATGAGCAAGGTGTTTTATAGACACTTACAGAATTGCAAATTTAAATAGAAATTTAGATTATATTGCAATTAACTCAAATATTAATGCAAAAGTTAAATATTTAGATTTATCCAAATATTTAGCATTTTATTTAAAAGCCAAATTCTTATTTGAATTGTGTTAAACATAAATTTAGTTGCTAATATTAAATTATAGAATTGCTTATATAATTAAGAGCAATAAGGTTATTTTTTAAAAAACATTTTATTTCATTGGAAAGTTGGGATTACTCAAATGTATTTCCTGTCCATGTTTGTTTGCCCTCATTGATGTGGAAGTTTGAAAAAATTGGTGATAAGTGCAAATTTTTGTGGGAATTAGAAGTGATATTTTAGTTTAAAATTTCAGAATATAAATTTTTTTGCATAACAAAGAAGAGTTCATACTATTTTTATAGATTAAAGGGAAAAAAATTTTTTTTGTCGATTTTGCAGTTTGATTGTCTATTTTCCTCTTAATGCGATGACAATTCAAGTTTTCATTTTCCAATAGATTATGGATTAAAGAAAATCGCTTTATTGAAGAGGAATGGATTGTAAAGAAAAACAAAAGATTTTAGGACCATTAAATTTTCGTTAATTTTAAAAAGTAACATTAAATTTGAAAAACAATTATAAATTGAATAATTAAGTTCTACTCTTATTCCAGCACAAAGAAATTCACTTAGCGAATTGGTATTTTATCAAATAACAAAATTATAAATATTTTGAGTTAAATAATGATTTTTTAACGACAGTTATAATTACAAAATATAGTGAATAATAAATTAAATAAGAATTTCTAAAGTCTAGATGTTGGGATTTTAAATTTCTTAAGTTAATATATGATTCAGCGAATCAATTTTATAGCTGTAGCGAAAGTGGGACAAATTGGTCTAATGTTGATTTTCTGATTTAAAAAGAATTTATGCGGTCGAATTATTTTAAAAATAAATCACAATATCTTTCTATGAAAAGGTGTTATTTGCTTTATTAGGATTTTCAGCTTTCGAAATAAATGTTTATATTTAAACTGATTTTTTCAGATTTTACAAATTTTTTAATAAACATAATAAAGGATAAGCATTAACTTCTTAAAACAGAAATTAAAAGTAATTTAATGCATTAAGTGGCGGTTTGATCCTTAGAATGACATAAGTATCAATAAAGTGCTGTTTGGCATTTGATATATGGCGAAGAAATGTGAAGTGATACAGTATCACAAATTACATAATTGCAGGTATTTACTTGATATGTGCAACAGCGACACATTAGAAAGTCACTGATCATCCGGGATTCACAATTCCTTGAATTACAGCCTAGAGATGGGTCGATAAATAAATATGACTCATATCCAAACACATAAAGAGTACTCAAAAGTTAACTAATATGCTCGAACATGGATGAACACAAGACATTAATTGAAATCAAATCCATTACTTTTTTGAACCAATGCTTTGTAACTTGCAATATTTGAAACAATGCTTTGTTTGATTGTTAGATTAGGGTAGAGTTTAGCGTGTGTGATGACTTTCCGCTGCCTATTTCTGTCGAAGAAAATCGTAAAATAGACAACATCTCAATGTTTTGAGCTATGGTCAGCTGACATTTGACTTAAGCAGGCTCCTTTTTATACTACGACGCACAAGAGCAAGAACTTTCGACACTGAGGTATATTAAACACAAGAATAAATTCCCACAGTGGCGTTTAGTATCGAATCTACAACCTCAAGGCCACAAAAGTTCTGGATATCTGCAATAAGCTACCGCAAGCTTTCCCTGAACTTATTAATAGTGTATAAGCTTTTTAAATTCATTAAAGATGCTTTATAGCTTGAAAAACGATTAAACACGTTTTTCTAAAATACTACGTATGTCTTGAAAAAATTTTACTGAAGAGATTTTTTCTATTAAACACACAAACTTGGAAAATAGTATAGTATATATCGAACAAACTAATAAGAATTTTAGTATTACATGCATTGAGAAATGAAATTCTGCATATCAGATATCACTAAACAATGAATATCATAACGAATAAATTTTGTGGATTTTTTTCTAACACTTTAAATTTTTATAAAAAAAAATTTTCAATTCAAAAAAGTATATTATACTACAAATGCAAAAGTTATATTCTTAGTTAAAAATAACTTTAAAGCATGTTGTACACTAAGAGGAACCATTAATTAAATGTTAACCTGAATTATTATAGCGTAAAATATTTTTACTCTTTTAGAGAATGAAATAAAGTTTTCAATAATTCATCAAATATATCTAATTTAGTCTTCATTTAATTCCTCACCGGTGATAATAGATGTATTTAGTAACTTACGTAATATTATTCTCTATCAAGTTAATGAATTCATTTTAAACACATTACTATTTTGTTTGTTTAATTAAGATCTTTTATTAAATTTAAACAATTTAATCGCATGATTATTATACATATTTCTAGCGTTTATTTTTTAAAAGGATAAATTTAATTAATTATATTATTCGTTTTATAATGAACAATTATTAAAAAATTAATTAACATGGTAAACAAAAATGAACGTATTTCAAATATTCATATGAAGAATAATAAATTTGCCAAGTGTACATATACATAACTAAATAAGAAATTTAAATTAACAATCTTCGTACAATAAAGGTAAAGTTTAATAAACGTTGCTTTCAAATTAAAGTTTTATATTTAGTAAGACTTAACATTAAAATAGGGAAAAAAAGTACTTACAGATGCAATTTTAGCAGATTATTTAAGTAAAATAGAAATTAAATTATACGTTTTGGAAAATAGAGCAAAAAGCTGAAGATGGGTAACACAGCAACCAAAGTCAGACTTGATATAAATGAGCAATAAACGAATTTTAAAACGTTCGATTTCTTATCGACCAATGAGGAGTGACTTCAGCATTTTCAGTCTTGGTGACAGAGGCAGATGTTCCAAGAGTCCAAAGTTTTCCAGTCCTTGTAGACACTACATTGTTGCTCAGCGTAGTTATATTCGGCGTCAATATTTCGATGCGATCTTCCACATTTGCAGCATTTCCCTGTGAGAATGTAATTAAGAGAATGCGATGAATAAGCGATTATGCTTGCTTAAAATTTCAAAGGTTAGTAAAAGGTGATTAACTAAACTTTGTTTGTGGGAAACGCACGTGTCTGACAAAGCCTCATTGGTAAAATTGTGGTTATTTTACATGAAGCAAACGAGCAATTGAATATTATTTAAGTTTAAGAAAATTATTTTTTTTAACAGACGAAACTGTATGAAATTTTAAAATCTCCCATTTTAGTTCTAGAAAAAAAATAAAAGATAATATAACACAGACATTATATCATCATAATAGTCTTCTGGAATTAAGAATAAACAAAGAATTTTTTTTTATTTCTGGAGGGAATTCATCAGATTCACAAAAAAAGATCATCGATGACCATTCACAATCATTTTTTAAATTTATTTAATGCATTTAATATAAATATTGATGAGAAAATACTACCTCTTTTTCAAAGTTCTTTAAAAATTAGTAACATCAAATTATTATTTTTCCTTGCAATTCATATCAATTATGTAGATATCTGAATCCTTGGCTCTATCTCTACGGTATTCAATGTTATTTATAAAAATATTAAAATTTATAAAAATATTAAAATTGCGATTTACTAAATTGATTTCCTTACGGAAGATAGTCTCTTTCTCCAATTTCTGACATTTTGTCATTTTTTTTAAAATTTCAATTTAATAACGAGTTTGGGGTGATTCTTCTTTTAACACCCTATTTCATAATTACAAAAATATCTTGCATTTGTTTTGTTTACGTCTAGCTATCCAACTTCTGGCTGCCAAAAATTTCGTTGTACAAAAGAATAATACATGGAGACATTCAAATTTGTTTCGTTATAATTGAGTAGATTATTAAAATGAACTTGCAAATTATCCTGTTAAGCTTTTAAACTGACTTTTTTAAAATTGCAGCTATTCCTTAAATAGTATTGCTTAGGGTTTTATCCTGAAGAAGGTTTGAAGTAATAATGTGTGGTCGGAACACAGAATCATAAACTATTTATCTGCTCCCTTCATCTGCAATTTTGCATGAAGCTAAAATAAAATCAGGGTTAGTACTGCTTCCATTTTTTAGCTTGAAGGTATAAAAGTGTGTCAGAACTTTGATAGAACAGTTCAAGCGTATTGGAATCCAAGAGGTCCTCTCTGCTTGTGTCTGCATAATTCCAATATAGACTGTGAGCACTGAAATCTCGACATTAAATTGTCTCTTATGAATGGTTGCTATCAAAATTTAACCCAGAATTATCAGGTGAGCTGTAACAGTTAAAAATCTTAAAACGGTTCTGATGAATCCAAATATCATCTCGAAGCACCTCATCCCCATTATCGTACGAAAGGTCCGATGATTTCTAACATAGAAGTTAAAGCATTCCTACTTCCAACTAAAATACCACTTGTATTGTGCTTAGATTTAGGTGATGGTTTCAAATAAATTCGGGGGGAAGTCAAATCTAATGAAATCATGTAAACACGGTTTGCCTAAGCAATCATAAAAACATCAATGTCATGTGACCCCAAGATAGTGGTAAGCTGTGTTCGTTTTTTTTAAGTGATTCTACCCATATTCCATTTTAGAATTTTAAAATGTTGAATGTCCTTAGGGTAATTTGTCATTTTTGAGACCATCACCAAAAAGACGGGGGGGGAACGGCATAGCTATAGTAAATTTAATGCGAACTAGGGTGCATCACGAGCAGGCCTACTATGTTCCATCCTTAATAAAAATAGATTTCCAGAACGAGTTGGCTTAAAAACCAATGAAATTTAATTCAAGGAAGCGTGAAAATATTAAACTCAGCATGTTATTCAGGAAATTTTATACTTCACAAATTTATTTTCATATTCTGGGAAACGAAACACAATCATTTTCTAGCCAACAAAGAATTCCACTGTATATGTATGATTGCATAAAACGAATTACTCAGAGTAGATCTTTTTTTTAACAAAGTATATACTTATAAAACCTTGTTTGAATAAAATGTAGTTTTCAATGGATTTCTAACGAGGATTTTTATTTATTTATTTATTTTTTTTATTACATTACATACATTCAGACTTGTATGCTTGATTCTTGAGATCCGCTTGTAAGTCTTCGTCGATAATTTGACAAATAGCACAATGACAGATGTACAACCACAGAAGAATAACGAAGAAAAACACCCAGGCCCACGGTGGGAATTGAACCCACACTCCTACGCACTCAAGCGATTAGCAGTGATGCCTTTGACCACTCAGCCAAGGAGCGCCCTAACGAGGAAAAGATTTTCTAACATAAGTGGATAAAACATACATATATTCTCTAATTACCTAATGCTTATTATTCAATATTTACGAAAATTGAGCCGCCCAACTTGTCTAGTGGTCAGAGTGCCTGACTGCGGATAAGGAGGCCCTGGGTTCGGGCATGGATGTACTTTCTCTCTCTATCTATCCTGTCTTTGTCCTTTCCTTGTATGAATGAGGTGTGAATGGTTGCCTACTCTATAAATGGGTACCTATGGCAAGTATGTAGAGCAAAGTCGTACTTTCACCTACATGGTGCTCTGATTAAAACGAAAGACGCTCCCAATCGACTTAATTCGCATAGCATAGCGAGCTTGGCTTGTCCAAGTGTCATTAGTAAACAACAACAACAACGAAAATTGCATGACGAGAAGCATAATTTTAATATAGAAACTTGAAATATTTTTTCTAATGATTCCCCGGAAAGTAGAATCTGACTAACCATATATTAGTGTAAGTAGATATCACATAGCCTATGTAACTCTCTCGCCAGTTCTTCCCCACCTAACTCCCCTCTATGCACCAAATGGTTAGCGCTCTTGTTCATCAGTTCGAATCCCACATTAGGTACAAATTATTTGCAGTGTGGCTAGCAATCTACTTTAAACTATAGGATTCGGCCTAATTAGTCTTCGCATACAGAAAATTATCGTTGGGCGATAAACCAATCACTCTTTGCTCTTTACTTCTAAATTTCTCAACCCCAACCAACTTTCTGATTTGGAGCCTTCATTTTCAACGTTTTTCTTCCAAATGTGAAATGACCATGCTTTTTATATTTTTCGTGATTTTAAGTTTCAAAGATTTTGAGAAGTAAGTTATTATCAAGTTTTCAATGTATAAGTTAATATCTATATGGTATAAATATTAAGTATCCATTTTAATAATATAATTTGTGATGTTGATTTTTTGGAAAAATTTCTATTTATAAGTTAAAATATCAAACTAAAAGCTGAAAAATAACTAAGGAAAATTAAATAAAAAAATTGGCTCCATAAGTAAACATTTATATGATGTTGTTTACTAATGACACTTGGACAAGCCAAGCTCGCTATGCTATGCGAATTAAGTCGATTGGGAGCGTCTTTCGTTTTAATCAGAGCGCCATGAAGGTGAAAGTACGACTTTGCTCTACACACATGACATAGGTACCCGTTTATAGGGTAAGCAACCATTCACACCTCCTTCTTACAAGGAAAGGACAAAGACAGGATAGATAGATAAAGAAAGTACATCCATGCCCGAACCAGGATTCGAACCCTTGACCTCCTTATCCACAGTCTCATTTTAAGTTGTTTTCATATATATGAGGGGATATTGTAATGGAAAATTAACAGAATCAACTGTATTCCATGCTTTTCATCATCTTTCTTCCTCTGGGTGGAGAAATGCAGATTCAAGATCAGGAAGAAGAAATACATATCTAAACTTTCAAAGTCAATTCATTAAAAATCCTGCAGCCAACGCAATAAATATTTGAAGAAGCTTTGATTTTTTTAAGAGGTATAAGAACTTTTACAAAGATGGTAAGAAATGAACCACTTGTCGGATATTCACCCGCAATCTCTTAACGTAATGGTCATAAAAATGAAGATCCCATTCTGTTTATTTTTAAGATTCCAATTCATAAATATACTGTCTTTTTTAAGTGTTTCGTTACGAAACCTGTTATATTTCGTTCGAAAATACGAGATGTGGCTATCAAACAACGAGACTGACTCTGCGGCGGCAAAAGTGCGCATGCGTAGTCCGCCATTGACTGTCAGCTGTACAGTGTGAAGTTTTTCTCTTCAAAATGCCCGATGCCTCATTTGCGTAATTAACACGGCTTAGTCATAACCTTCATTTCCGTTAACATTGTTATTTTATATTTTGGCGAAAAAATGGTTACTGTAATAATAGAGCAACGAATTGTTGTTCAATTTCACTTCAAACTTGGAAAAACCGGTACTGAAACTTACTGAAAGAAGTGTACGGCAGTGAATGCTTATCCCGTGCACGAGTTTTTGAATGGTTCGAACGTTTTAAAGATGGCCGACACGACGTTAAAGATGATTCGCGGCCCTTCAACGTCAGAAACGGATGAAAATGTCGAAAAAGTTGCTAATTTTATTCGGTCTGATCGTCGATTGAGTATTCGTGCAATAGCTGAAACTATAAACATTGATAAAGAATGTGTACGGCAAATATTACATGACAATTTGAACATGAAAAAAGTGTGCGCCAAAATGGTGCCAAAAATTCTCCTCCAAAAGCTTATTCCGCATTATCTGTCAAGAGATTCTTGGCCAAACACAGCATCTCACTGTTAGAGCATCCACCTTACTCTCCTGACCTGGCACCATGTGACTTCTATCTGATCCCTAAGGTGAAATCTGCATTAAAAGAAACAAGATTTGAGTCCGTGGAAGCTGTTAAAGAGAAAACGGCAAGAGTACTGAAGGAGTCGACAAAAGATGACTTCCAGCACTGTTTCCAACAATGGAAAATTCGCATGGAGCGTTGCAGGGATAGAGAAGGGGTGTACATTGAAGGCGATAATAAATAATTATGTATAAAATAAGAATACAACTTTTTACAACGACAGTCTCCTTATTTAATAGCCACAACTCGTAGTACCTTTTAAGGAGTTGTAGCAACAAAACAATCGGCATATTTTTTTTAAGCAAAAGATCTAATTTTACTTTAGCTGTTTCTGCTTTAATTAACTTCTAATAAGTACTGAATGTCTTATGAAGCCATTTTGTACAAGTTACATGGTATGCCTATTTCGTAAGGAAATACCTGTTGTGTTAGAATATTTCGTTTGAATAGAAACAGGGAAAAGTCTCTGATGTTTTTTATTATGTTATCAAAAATTGTTTAATGAGCTATTGAAAGCAATGAGCTATCTTGTTTGTTAACGCTTTCAAATTATGAGATTTTGACAATATCGTTTCAAAAAAAAATTAAGTATCATTCTTTGTTATTAAAAAAAATTTTCTTTTTTTTTTTTTTTTTTTTTTTTGCAAAATTTTCGTTTAAATGAGAGATTTTTTTGTTTGATCGCCAATGACTATAATGAAATCCAGTGTTCCACATAATGCCATTCACAAATCGTTATACTCCCGAACTGAATAATCAACGAAATCCAAAAATCAAATATGACTACAATAAAACAATTTTCTCTCATGTCAACAAATTATAGATTTCATTTAATAAAAAATAACTCAAATATTCAGTATAAGCACCATGTTAATAAAATATGAAAAACAACAAGGTTATGATTTAGTGCCTGATTATTGATAAGTAATGCATTTGCTAACACTGATAGTATTATTATGTCATTTACAGAATAAATTTTATCAAGTTTGGTAAATACATATATTCAAAATTTATCATTTTATGCGTAATTTCCTCCATTGGATACAGAGTTACTCTAATTTAAATTAAGTACAAAATAAATTTTATTATAAGTATTGGGGGTCTTTAATGTATATAAAAATTATATAACTTACATAATAAAAGATTCTCAAATCTGATGCATTTTTCAAATGATTCAAAATTATTATGCAATAATTTTGAATACTTTGAAAAATGCAAAAAATGGGAACCTTTGACTAACTGAGTTCATTATTATCTTAACTTGAAAATTCCGAATATTGAGTTTCAAGTACAAAAATTATATTTTAGATTATATATAATCATGTTTTAAATAAAGAATGTAACGAGAATTAAGAAAAAAAATACTACAATTCACTGTGATTAGGAGAGCTGAAGGAATAAAGAAGAATTAAACATTTGCCTGTTTTGTCTTCTGATTAAATTGTGTGTCATCCATGCCTAACTCCAAATATTAAAGCCAACAAGTCTGAGATTTTTTTACACAGCCAAAAAAGACGCCTAACAGTAATTGTATTGATATATCAGTCCGAATATAGCATTAGCCATGGGAAAAGAATTCCGAAATACTATGAACATTAATGCACAATTACATGTATGTGTACTTGCAAAAATTTACTAATAAAAGTTTGTACTTAAAATGAGACTGCGGATAAAGAGGTCCTGGGTTCGAATCCCGGTTCGGGTATGGATGTACTTTCTCTCTCTATCTATCCTGTCTATGTCCTTTCCTTGTATGAATGAGGTGTGAATGGTTGCCTACCCTATAAACGGGATCAATGGCATGTGTGTAGAGCAAAGTCGTACTTTCACTTTCATGGTTCTCTGATTAAAACGAAAGACGCTCCCAATTGACTTAATTCGCATAGTTAGCTAGCTTGGCTGGTCCAAGTGTCACTAGTAAACAACAAAAATTTAAATTAGACTGCGGATAAGGAGGTCCAAGGTTTGAATCCCGTTTCGGGCATGGATGTACTTTCTCTCTATCTATCCTGTGTTTGTCCTTTCTTTGTATGAATGAGGTGTGAATGGTTGCCTACCCTATAAACGAGACCTATGGCATGTGTGTAGAGCAAAGACGTTCTTTCACATTCATGGTGCTCTGATTAAAACGAAAGACGCCCCCAATCGACTTAAATTCGCATAGCCAAGGTATAGCCAGCTTGGCTTGTCCAGGTGTCATTAGTAACAACAACAATAACCAAAAATGAAATTTAAGAGTATAAAAGGAACATGCACATATTCATTTTTGAAAATATTTGGTAAGATATGAATGCCTAGTTTTTAACTAAGCACAAATATTGTTAATCAACTGAGGAAATAATATTTATATAGGTGAAAAATGTTACTGAAGATATTACAGTTTTATAACAATTATTTCGTGAACTGTAAATAGAATTGTGTGATTTGATATCAAAATTTTTTTCACATTGTATATATATATATATATATATATATATATATATAATATATATATATATATATATATATATATATATATATATATATATATATATATATATATATATATAGATATATAGATATATAGATAGATACTCATTTAAACAAATCATTTATGTGTACAAACAGAATAGAGTAAACATTTTTCTCTCTCACACAATACATTAATTACATTACTATTCTGAAACTGGACACGGGAAAATATTGAACTTCAAAATATATATTAAAAATTCTAAAAAACTCAATTTGATAAAAAAAAAGTTGTAAATGCATTTAAAATTACTAAAACATGAATAAATATTTTTTATTTAAAATTCCAGTCTAATATATATGCATAAAATGAAGATAAACTGTAGAAAAGCAACTTTTGTGTGCTTACAATTTTTCCATTTCTCTTTACAATTTCAATATTCAGAGAAGTTTTGTTGACCGGAAGCTTCTTAATTTTAAACAAAGAGTTTGGTAATACGTTTTATAAAATATTTTGTTATCTTCCCATAGAATTTTATGTTGACGCGTATATTTGAATTTCCCCTTTAACTGCTATAAATCAAATATTTTGATTTCGTCTCTTTCAGATTTTTTATTTCGCAGAAATAACGATGTAATCCTTAAATATATTATGAACTATTGCCTTTTTTAAAATTTCATTATGAGTTGGTCTCTATATGTTTTGAATTACTGTTTTTACCGTTGAGTGTAGAAATGAATTATATTCTGCAGATAAATTAGAAAATGGACGACACAACAGAGGCCCGTTAAAGTGCCATTAATAGCTCCATTTCTCAAATCATTTAAATATACTCCACAAATTACTCAAATAAATCTGCATATTATGTAATACTCGTTCGTTAAAATGAAAAAAACTTCCTGAAGCAACGTTTCTATATGCTTAAATCAGCATTTTATTTATTCATTTTTCGTTTGTTATAAACAATCAAATCCAAACAATAAATTAATTGAATCAGTTTTCAGTGAATTAGAAACTAATATGAATTAAACACATAAAAAGCTTTAAAATATTACAGCTGAGGAAGTCTATACACACACACACGCACGCACGCATGCACACGCACACACACACACTGAAAATACTGAACATTTCAAAAAAAATTTTTGAATTGTAACAATATGGAAGTTATTATTGATAAGAGAAAGATTTGATCTCTTATTAATCAAGAAAATCATTTTATGAGCAAATTAGTATAACTAAGTAATACGCACATTAACGATGTTCGAGCTTTAGCGGTAACACATCCATAAACATAAAACAAATTGATAAGGCGAGTTTAATAAATAAACATTGTGTTGCAAGAATTTTAGGGATTTTTCAATGACAACAACTGTAGTCGAATTTTTTAATTCATTTTTGTTATCGTCGATTATTTTTCCAGATACAATATTTTTTAGAAGAGAATATTGAATAAAAAATATATTTATATTCTTTCAAAAATCATTACGAATATCACTTTACAAATTACTACAACATGAATGCTAGTTAAGTTGTTGCTTTTAATAAATCATAACATGACGAATTTTGAAGTCTAAAACATAAGTCGTATTTAATTAAAAAAAAAAAGATTTACAGTTATCCCCCTTTTAACACTCTTATAACACGCTTTCATATTACGTGATCTCATGTCCCTCGCATAACACGTGTTTTTCCCCAAATAACGCGTTGAATCCTCCACGTTAAATTTCTGTACTGCGAAATTTATAATGGTTTGTACAGTTCACACAATCAATTTTGCCTATGTTTGCACACTATTTCAATTGTGTTCTTTATAGAATTATATTATTGACCTTTTAACATTCTGCTGATAAAAGATGTTGGGATGGAACGTTATTTCAGTTAGCTCCTACAGCGAATAAACATGTAATAAAACTGTTTTTCTGGAATTATTGTATTTATTTGAAATTAGTAGTTTTTTTTGTTGGATTTGTATATAAGTTTCTTTTATTTAAAATGTTCTTAATTTGATTTTAATAAAACGCTCTGTTTTCATACCTTAATATTCGATTTAAACCCCATTAACGAAAAAGGTCAAACGTGAAACATTTGTACATATCTCGTTATACGCGGTTGTACGTGCGCATTTTACGAGAATGCTAGTACAACGCGTTTTCCTTTACCGCGGAACAAATATACCGTGATATAGGGGGATAATTGTATTTCCTTTCTCATAGATGTATATACAGGTAACCCTCCTATAACACGGTTGTTAGGTGGTTCCTAGAAAATGCCATGTTGTGTGAAATCGTGTTGTATGAGACCCAGAAATAGTACAAAAAGGGGGTTACGTTCCAAAAACTTATTAAAAACAAATATTTTTTTAATTCAACATAAGCAACTTAATTTTTATTAAAATAATAAATGTATATCCAACACAAAGTAAGAAAAAATATTTTAATCTAACACAACCTAATTTAATGAATTTATTCGTCATCACTGCTCAGTACAATCAACCGAGAACGCTTTTTGGGTGGAACGATATCGCCTTCACTTTCAGAGCTTTTTTCTCTATTTAAAGTTTTTGTATGTTTTCCCCTCTTAAAAAAATCTGTAATCGAGTTTTGCTGACTGGTTCTTACTAGGTCATTGTAAATTTCACGATATGGAGTTAAACAGTTTTGCAGCTCCTTTTTGAATTTTCGACTTCTTTCCGTGGAAGGGTCTGTTTTCAAGAAAAATGACTCGAGATTTTCCGCTAAGCACAGGCCTTCTTGTAATTCTTTTAATGTTAAATTCTTAGCTGAACAATCTTCATCAGAGCTAGCGTCCTCAAAATCTATTTGATTTGCATCCAGGGATGCCACCGACCGATAACAAGCTCTAACATTGAAACAAAACCGTGTTATAGGATGATGTGTTGTAGAAATTTTCCCGCAATTTACGAATCGTGTTATAGCGAAACCGTGTTATAGGAGGGTTACCTGTACATACAGATGCGTGAGTAGCGTATATAGTAAAGACATTTATCTTAGAAAAAGAATCTATTTTTTCGTCAATTTCGGTTCTATATTATACTCTCGACCGTGAGCTCCAGTGGCTCAGTAGCTTCACGCCGCTTCCCGTAAGCTCAGCAAAGTGAAGCATCATTTGCCGAGGGCAGTGGTTGGGGGTCATGTGTTCTGATTAAGGATCCCTGCTGGGTCCTCTCTTATTTAACAACTATATCAATGATATTCCGCAACACCAAAATACTATGCTCTGCTTGTTCGCGGATGATACTGCCGTTTTGTCCACTAGCTCTCTCTACTGGAAAATCCATGCTACCCTTACTGAACACCTCATGGCCATTGAAGAGTGGCTTAATAAGTGGAAAATTAAAATAAATCCAAACAAATCCACTGCTGTCATTTTTACTAGGAAACGTACTCTACCCTCCCCCCAGATTCAACTAAGCGGTTTTTCAGTCTCCTGGTCAAATAAAGTCGAGTACCTCGGTCTTACGTTAGATAAAAAACTTACCTGGAAAGCCCATATTAATAAAATTAAGAATAAATTTATTTCTGCCAAAACTTCACTCTACCCCTTAATTGCCTACAAATCAAAGCTCTCCATGGCTAACAAGCTATTGATTTATAAATCATACCTTCGCCCTATTATCACCTATGCAGCCCCAATCTGGGGTGGTGCTGCGGAAACGAACCTGAAACTTCTTGAGGGTCAGCAAAGTAAATTTCTTAGACTGATCACTCAATCAGACTTCTACATCAGAAACGAACACATCAGAAGCAATTTGGGTGTCCTTCCCGTATCAAGATACGTCCAATTCCTTGCTTTTCGCTTCTACAACAATCTTTATGAAATTGATAACTCTGAAATTCAAGCAATTGAAAACTACAGTCCCTATGATCTTTCCAATTTCCACAGACCAAGGGCGGTTCTGCGGGCTAAGCCACATTCAAACTTATCTATTCGCCTTCCAAAAAGTAGAAATAAATAATTTCTTCTTCTTATACTTAAAAAAATATATAAAATAAAATACAGAAAAGGAAAAAAAATTGTATTTATATATATGCATATATAATAGAATAAAAAAAATATTTTGTCTTTAAGTAGTTATATCAATACTGTTACTATGTATATAACTGTAATTTAATTTTTTTTCACTCTTGTTTGTAATGTGTATTCAAATTTTTCTTTTTATGTTTATTCAATATCATGCAAAGAACTCTCGTTGGGAGCACTTTAACCTAAGCAAAATATTTTCTTAATCTTTTGTGTTTAAATAACCTTATGTTTTGAAATCATTATGTTAATCTCAACTAAAGTTAGGTGTAGAAAAATTTCTTAGGAACAGAAGGTACATGGCCATTTAGGCTAGGAACCTAACAAACACTAGATCCACTTCTTCTTGTCTAGTATGAATACCTGTATTGATTTGTTTGTCCTTAAACGATCTTTTTTACACGAGATCGGGAACAACAATTAAAAGTCTAATTCCCAATAAGAATTTTAGTCAATAGAAAACTTAAATACTGAGTGTATTAGTTTTTGAGAAATAAAAAATATTAAAAATTTACATGTTTTGGCTGAGAATATTTATGATTTTTATATTAAAAAATATATAAGTATATAATTCAATGCTCCAAAGAAATTAAATCTTAAACTTGAAGCTTTTAACTTGCATAATCTAGTATGGTGAAGATGTTATTAAAATTACGAGTGTACAGACAATTTTTACTGTTTCAACGTCAATTGTTAGCTGTGAACGTTCGTTCAGTAAATTAAAATTAATTCCGACATATACGATCAACCATGGGACAAAATTATTGGAGTGACTTAGCATTTTTAAGCGGCGAATTTGAAAAAATTGAAGTGATCAACACTGATGAAGTAATTAATCAAATGCAACATTAATGGCAAATGAAATGCATGCATAACTAATTAATTTATCCTAACTCACTGTTATTTATAAATACATTTAATCTATGTATAATATATATTAACATCATTCACTGCTGTAAAATATACATTTTTGAAAATAATTATATTAATATGTAAAATTAATAATTATTTTAAATTATTTATAAATTATAGCAAGTCTTATTATTCTCCTGTTATGTTTCTGAATCCAATTCTAGAGTTCTGATTATTTTTTATTCGATTTTTGTTGTTTCAAATTTAAAAGATAACCTAAATCTTCAAAACTATCTACAACTTGAATTATTTTAAAGAAAGTGCTTTTATTATTTGCATTATAATCTCTTTATGAATTTATATTACATTACTATTTATTGTGGGAGAGCACCAAAATAGATATCCTTCAAATTCCCATGAACTGGGTAAAACGCAAACAGCATCTGTGTCTCGATAGATCATTTTATAATTGCTTACTTTATTGACAGGAGATATTCTGGTTCATGGAAAAGTGTCATCTCCCCCTAGTTTGTTGATCGATTTTAAATTATTACCAGATGTGGGAAAAGCAGTTTAACTTCCTGTGGTATTTGTACTCAAAATTTCTCAAGGGAGGCTGGTTGCCACTTTGGATGACCGAGTTCCAGTACTCCAGGCGCTCACCACCAATTTATTTGCTTTGACTGCCAATGGGGTGTAATTATTAAACACAGGGAAAGATTTTAATGAGGATATAACAATTATTTCCATTTACCTATCATTTGGTTCATTGTCGAGCCATGTATTTTCATCTGGTATGGCCAAGCCGCGTGACATCACACTCATTCATATTCCTTATAAATAAAAATAAATAGGGACTATTTACAAGGTCAGATATCTTGCATGCATATTCTTGAATAATCCATACATTTAGTAGAGTTTATTTGCGGAAAATATTTCTAGATAATTTTAATTATAAAGTATACACAAACAGTAAATATTATTTCATAAATTTATACAAGTAAAAATTTCTTTTTTCCATACACTTGTTCACACATTTTCTAGATTAGATTAGTAATATAAATACTTATACACACATTTTTAACAATATTTACAGTAATGGTCAGTACTTCTCTGCACATACATTTAGATGCAAGTAGTAATGAATGTGAATTAATTTAAAGAGATTTGCAAGAAAGAGTGATAATGCCTTAATTCTGACTCAGTTAGCTGAGTTTTCAGATAAACATTTCTCAAGAAAGCGTGGGAAAATCTCTTGTCAAAATTAGTTCTTTATGCACAAGAATAAACCTACAAATTGCACGGATTTTAGTAAGAAGAGTTGAAGACAAATATCCATCATTATTGATAATAGTTTTTTATAAATTGATTTTTAGTTGTTACAACCCTTTAGTTTCTTTTGCACATTTGTAACTACTTATATAATCTTATGAACTTGCAAAACAAACTATATAAATGAAATAATTAAAAATCAGTTAAATAAATATGTGCTTATATGTCGAGATTTATGTGAGCTGGGCAAAAAACTTGGAGATTAAATTATAAGCTCAGCAAATGTTACAAAATTAGGGGTTTTATTGCATTAACAAGAGTTAATATCTTATATTTGAATGATTTGGAGTTTGAATAATGAGAAATGCTGAATATGCCATTGCAAAATATTTGTGATTAGTAACTTCAACATACAAATATACATAATAAATATATTTAATTCACAGGTTTAATTCAAAAAAATGTATTCCTTTATTACATATATTTAATTTTGGTAAGTAGGAGAATACATATGTAAATTATAGTATTTAATAATACTTATGTAATATGTTATATACTTTCAGATAAAAGATATAAAGCATAAATATGCTAATTTTTATTCATGTAATTTATATGATTATCAGATATAATATGGTAAAAACAACTTTAAATTTAATTGCTGAAAAAATAGGGAAAATCATCAATAAGTACTTAAACTACCATTCAAGATTCAATTTAAATTATCTAATTTCTCTTTTCATTGCTTTTAAAAGCATATGATGAGTTTTGATGAAATAATTTTATTTATAGAAGATAAGAAATACTATTGGTTATGTTATATTTGACTTTTTCATTTAAAGGTCCAAGTATTAATATTGAAATGTCATAACCGCTGGTACCAAATGCATTAATAAAATCATTGTTTTAAAAAAATGAGTTACACCAACAAGAAAAGTATTTATTTAAGTTCTTTACATCATGTACGCTTGGATGTAAGATATGATAGATTGTTGTCTATGTTTTTGTTGTATCATATTTATAGTTACTTATTGTGTTATGTTATTTACAAATATAAAAATCAAAACTCTTTTATGTTTAGTTATTTTTACTAACAATAAATGTTTTTGATTTTTATATTTGTAAATTAACGTCTATTAATGCCGATGAAATACTTTTAATATTTGAAGTCCAAAATGGCAAAGAATTATTTTTTGAATCTTTTTCCATTATATAATAAGACAATCACTTTATAAAATTATCAGAAAAATCCTACGTTCACTCACATGTCATAATGATGTTTATTTCTCCACCTTATATTTCACCCAATCACATTTCCCCGGGCAAGGATAGCTCAGCCTATAGCTCATCGTAGCTGGGTTACCATGCTGTGACTGTAATCGCTTAGATTTGGCAAAGAAGGCGATGAAATGTGTCATTTGGCGGAGGCAACACGAATACCCGTATATCCACCTCCTTTCACTGGGTTGCTGGAGCTCCGTGGGTTGGGGACGCGTCCACGTTCATCTGTGACGTCCAAAGTCCTTCCGCTGGTGTGGCGTGGATGTGGAGAGGAGGGTGCCAACTCAGGTGTGGCCTCGTCACCTGACCGTGGTTCAAAATGACGAGACATTTTAAAAAGAGCAAAGTCGTACTTTCACCTTCGTGGTGCTCTGATCCAAACGAAAGACTCTCCTTATTGACTTAATTCGCACTGCCAAAGGCAAAAGCGAGCTTGGCTTGTTCAAGTGTCATAGGAAAACAACAACAACTCGCGACCAAAAATTAAAGAGGACGCAAGTTCAGACAAAGAAGTAAAACAAATGTGACTTATTTGTATAAAGTCTATTTTATAAAACAAAAGGTAAAGAGCAAAAAAGATGCTATATGCTTGACATCATTAATAAAAGTTACGATTTTTACTCCGTGGAGCAAATTTTAAAAAAGAACTTATAACAATTATAACATGGTTGGTATGATAGTTAATACATAGTATGCCCCCAGACAAGGGAATACAGGCCGTACAACGGCATGCTGAGTATCAAATTATCGAGCTGATTTTGAGGAATATTACACCACTCGCATAAAGAAATGCTCTTCGAAGTTCCGGTAGACATGTAGGAGGGGGTTGACGGGGTGAAATTCCTCGGCCAAGCATGTCCCACACATGCTTTATTGGATTCAATTCCAGAGAGTATGTTGGCCAGTCCATACGGGTAATATCCTCCGATTGGCATTCGTCTACAATGTTTGCATGGTTAGGACGGGCGTTGTCATCCATAAAAAGAAATTCTGCACAATGGTGCCTCGAAACATACGTACATGTTGTTCCAGAATGACATCCAGATAGATATGGCCTGTCATGGTTCCATTCTGAACTTGCAGGTTAGTTCTGGAACCCAGAATAATTCCTCCCCAAACGAGCAATCCTACATCACCGTAACGGTGTCGTTCAATGGTGTTTTCTTGGTGGAAACGGATACCTGGCTCTCTCCATATGAAAGTCTGGTGAGAATCAGATTGAAAGCTAAATCTGTACTCGTCGGAAAACTTCACTCAAGACCACTGTGTCCACAATGCATGCTCTCTACTCCAGGCTACCCGCAGGCGACAGTGAGTTGAGGTAAGTGGAACATACCTGACAGGCCTATGAGCATATATACCAATGTACCCTAAGCGTCTGTACACGGTCTGCCTTGAAATTGTCGTCTCAGGTAATTGAAGAGGGCTGACGAGACAGGTCTGATGCTATATTCCGTCTGTATCTTTTGGCAGCCACTGCCAAATACCGGTCCTCATTCGGCGTTTTAACTAGGGCGCGACCTGTACTGTAACGTCTACTCATATTACCATCATCTTGGAACCGTTGCCAAAGCCTGGAGATGACACTCTGGTTGATTCCAAGTTCCTCGGATACTTCCATCTGGGTACGTCCACATCCCAGACGGCCGATAATTCTACCACGTAAAACATCATCCAAATGCTTCCTTTGTGCCATAACTATGCGGTTATTGCACTGAAAGGCTTTAAAAGCGCTTGTGAACAATTTTACTTCTTTGCAACCACTCCTTACATACCCCTCTTTTTCACTCTCGTCATTGTGACGTACTATCGGCGTTATCTGGTGGTTTTTTGCAATTTGCATATTATTCTTCGAGATGTGTGTGATAATTCTACATGTGAAATTTTTATTTTAGAATTCAATTTCTGTGTGATTCAGATTTATTTTTAATTTATGG
Organism: Latrodectus hesperus; assembly: GCA_037975125.1. Taxonomy (NCBI): domain Eukaryota; kingdom Metazoa; phylum Arthropoda; class Arachnida; order Araneae; family Theridiidae; genus Latrodectus; species Latrodectus hesperus. The sequence goes on from JAJQOW010000067.1 coordinate 140,833, forward strand.
ACATGAGTTTAAATATCAATGGGGTGTTGCCTGGCAATATATTAATGCAAAATTATGTAAAATAAAAATGTATGGTATTTTCTGTTGAGATTTCAAGCACATATTCCCGCAGTTTACAACTCTAATTCATGTTTTTAGTATCTTCCGTTTCGACAATTAAATTATAACTTTTATTCGAGCAATAGTAAAAGCTTGTTTGCATTTTCTTTAAAAATACGAATAATGTGACGTAATAATATCTGTAAATCAGTAGTTCAAGCTCACCTTTTATCAGGCCTTAGCCGTATTTACTTTTGGGATTAAAAATGCCTTTTTTTTTTAATCCTAAGAATCATCTGTGTAAACAAAGAAAATAACATTCATCCTTAAGTGCCTGGGGTCATCCTAGCAAGATTTATATGACAATCCTTTGATGGTGCTAGATTCTTTTGGGGGTGTTTAATGTGGACCTGGTCTAACGCTGCTAGTCAAAGGGAACATGCAACAAAAAAAACACGCATATAACTTGCAAATTTTATAAAAATCAATGTTATAGTTGTAAAGGTATCTAAATTTGTTACTTTGAAATGATGGGATCAATTTTTTAAATAGTATCAAATACCGCCCAACTTGTCTAGTGGTCAGCATGTCTGACTGCGGATAGGGAGGTCCTAGGTTCGAATCCCGGTTCGGGCATGGATGTACTTTCTCTCTTTATCTAACCTGTCTTTGTCCTTTCCTTGTATGAATGTGGAGTGAATGGTTACCTACCCTATAAACGGGTATCTATGGAATGTGTGTACTGAGGAAGTCGGACTCCACACCAAAATAGGGTTCAGTTGGAAAAGTGGAGCAGCGCACCCCATATTGCCAGTCTGGCTGGCACACTACAACAACAACAATAGTATCAAATAATATACCGAAAACCGTCAATCTACTTAGATGGGAAAACCCACTTGTCCGATACTAAATAAGAATGTTGCTGTTGTCAGGAAGAAAAGAAAACTTGATGTATTTTATGAGTCTAGTATAAATTTCATCAGTCACTTCATGGATCCTGTCCGACAGCTCTGTTCAATATCTCTCCAACTGGCAAAGAGTGCGTACTGGCATCGCAATCATTAACAAGCTCAAGCTTCCTTTGAGAAGTTCACATGCCCTCGTGGTCTAATGAATAAGGCATCGGTCTCCTAAACCGGGGATTGCAGGTTCGAGTCCCACCGAGGGTAAAGAATTGTTTTCATGCCGAGCTGGCAACCGAATGGGTAGCACTCTTGCCTTCGGTTCAACAGTTTGTGGGTTCGAATCCCACTTTGAGCATGGATGTTTGTAGTGGTTCGGAATTCACTTTAAAGGTAGGTCCCGGTCTAATTAGCCCTTGTGTACAAAAAATGACCTTTGAGCGACAAACAAACCAACCTTTGAGAAGTTCACTTTCAATGAATATCATCGCATATAGACATTTATGGCAACGAAACAGCAGACTTATGGCTAAAGAGGGTTCTTGGGAAAATTTAATGGGGCCTCTGATTCTTTAACCTACTCTGAACTTTCTTTGAGGGCTACAAGATCTGACAGTGGCTTCTGGAACATCCCTCCAGTGCATCACTGGCATCAGGGGTTGAGACCTGGAGTCGTTTTGTCCCTCCAGTGAAGCAGCAGACAGCCACTACAAGATTTAATAGTGGACATATAAGATCTCAGTGTTACTGTAGGGGGAATAGAACCTTTCGTATCTGCGTGACAGAGAACAGTCGACTCCTACTCATATTTCGGATTGTCTGGGACTTTCCAGATTAGAAACTGTATAGAAACCCAATCACGGTTTTGTACTTTTTGATAGTGAATAAAATCATAGATTTTTTTTATTTAGCTTTGCCGAACACAGGAGATAAGTAACAATTTATAATAAATACAACAACGCTCTAAGGACAGTTATAAAGTGAAACAAATCTACATTTTAAGTTAACCAGTCACTAAAATAAATTTCATTTTATCCCAGTCCATGCACCTATCCTCAACTCAAACATGATAAAAATTCAGCCAAGAAAAGAATACGGCTATATTTCATTTGCATAGATAATCAGAAACTTAAAATAAAATTACGACTTATATTTTCTTTTTTCAAAAATAAAATAAACAAAAACAGTTATAAAATGTCATTATGAAATTAAAGATAATGTGTTTTATCTCATTACACATACAGTTATTTATTTAAAGGAAGATCTCAAAGTGTTTTGCCTACTTAATGTCGTACATGCCATTTTCTACTAAATATACGTCTAAACTCTTACAGAAGAGAATATCAACACGTATGAATCACAATAATGGCAAATGGTCTACTTGAAAAATGGGGTCAGCAAAATACACTGCTGGACAATTGCTAAGGACGGATCACAAATTGCAATGTAGCATAACATTAAACGAGACATGAGGCCTAGTAGCATAAAATATAGTTGCCACACTGTTCAAACATTAGAATAAAGAATATTTATTGTTCTGGAAAATACAATAGCTGTGAAACATCTGAAAGAAAAAAAATGTGCATTTGATGCTGCGTACGGAAAAATGAAACAATGCATCTAAAATTCAGCAGGCCCCTTGAAGAAAGGTATCAGTACGGGATATGTCCACCGTGGAGTGTGATGCAACATTCCACACGTCGTATCATACTTTGCACAACATTATCCAGCAGCTATTGAGACTATTTATCCCATTCCTCTGGGAGTGCACGGATGAGGGTGTTCTTGTTTGTCGGAGGATAGTTTTGACCAACAATTTGCCTCCCCAAAGCATCTCACACATTTTAAATGGGGTTTAGATCTGGACAACATGATGGCCATACGAAGCGTTGAATACCCTCGCTGTCTAGACAATTCTGAACAGCGAGTGTTCGATGACATGTTGCGTTGTCGTCCATAAGAACAAATTTTTTACCGTCAGCAGCACGGAAAAGACGAACATGAGGAAGTAGAACTTCATTAATGTATCGTTGGCCAGTCATAGTCCCATTCGCAACCACAGGTAGGGGCGTGCGGTCATTGATCATGATGCCGGCCCACACCATGACACTGCATGTCGAATATCGGTCCCTTTCCTGGATATTTTCTGGTTGATAAGCAGTACCACTCAGCGCCAAATCAGTCTACAATCCGATGACAGACTGAACCCACTCTCATCTGAGAATAGTATGCATGCTCAGTCCTGTTCAGTCCAATTGCGATGATCACGACACCATTGCAAACGGGCAGTACGGTGCTGTCTGGTCAATGGGACACACACAACAGGTCTGCGGGCGTATAGTCCTCCTCCCCTCAAACGTCTACAAGCGTCTCGAGACTGGGCCCGGAACGTCTGCTCCAAATGGGAATTCTAACGCATGCGCACTTGAAGAGAGTAGTTGCAATAATTTGACGGTGTAAAATGTGACTATTGTTCAGACTTAATATTAATAACCCTACGTTTTCTTATTCTCCGGTCTAATTTGAAACGAGGTTCGTGTTAGTCGATTCATTTATTTATGTTTGCAAGTTTTAATATCTTTTCGAAATATGAAGGAAAAGCGGAACAGTTTGCTTATATCTTAGCACCATATTTAAAATAGAAATAGATAACAATTTTATTTGTATTTTATATGGTGCTGAAGACATTTATTTTTTCGCAGATAAGGTGGATGGGATAATATGAAAGTAACAAAGAAGTGTGAATTGCAGTATCACGTTTCCTTCTTATTTCTGAATTCCCATGATAAAATTAATTTGACTAAATTGTTTTTGACGCTATCATGCTTTAATTATAAATTAGCATCTCAAGTTTTTTTTTTCCAAAGCCAAAATTAAAATATCTGTCAATTCAAAATAAAAATTGTTTAAAGCATTTTTTGCACACACGATTTGTTTTAATAAACTTTGTATGTAATATAAATTTCAATAAAAAAACCGCTGAATAAAAAATATTTTGCTATTTAGTGTGTACATTGTATATTTTTTAAATTAAAAATTCAAAATAAGATAAATCGCAAATTGTAAATATTGAACATCTGTAGTTCCATGCGTTAGCTTTAATTAGGAAACGACATGACACAGCTATAAATTTACCCTAAGAAAATATTATTGAAATGAAGTCAGGAGAGCTCTGGGTTGTATCTTCAAATAAAGCTCAAACCTCTACAAGAAATTTAGATACTTATGAAGTATCATTAGAAATTGATTGCAATTGCAACATTAGATGTTACGATTGCAACAAAAGCATTCATAAGTATTCATGTACCTGTTTACATTATAAAATACAATTTGTCATATGCAAACATATTTATTCAATAACTATACATTTTTCACGAGTGATATCTGTTTCTATGAACAATTCAGATAATTTAATCATAGATGAAGATAGAAGTGAGGAAAAAGACATAATTAATAGAAAATTAAAAAATAATACGCTCTCATCAAATGAAGATGTAAAAAACAAGTTTTCCGATATTTTCAACGAGCTATTGGCTACTGCAACAACAAATGAAGATTTGAAATTTTTGCTTGAAGAGAGTAAAAATTTAAAAGCAAAACTTATTGCTTTAAAAGCAGGCAGAAAATATTTACCAGTAGCTAACGAAAGTTCACCAAGTAATAAAAAAATTGAAATGCAGCGTAGATTACAATCAAAAAAGGCCCAAAAAAGAAAACAAATTATGCGATCTTCTGACAACACTGAAGATTAAATTCATTGGTTTGACTTTTAAAATATGATTTTACCTTAAGTATTTTTAGGCAATTTTAAAAAATATTTTTTTTATATAAACAAACTTTAATTTATAGGAAATATATCAGTGCTCAAGAATTGCTAAGCATATTTTACATTCTAAAATATTTTTTTATTATTTTTAAATTTTTTATACGCGCTATCAGATTTATTAATATAAATTAATACAAAAAGAACTAACAAATATTACTTAGCATTTTTTTTCAAATTATAAAGTAAGAAAATAATTTTCATAATAATGTTAAACATAATTTAACATATAAAATTACAAAGATGTTTTTAAATGATTAACTTTGATATTAAGTTCAGGAATAGACTATTATCAATTTGTAACTGTTATATCTGCATTTTTTACCTAAATTTAAAAGGAACCTAATTTTGTAAAATGCTTTTAAAAACTGCTGCTAAATGTATATGTTAACTTGTAAAGATTATATTCTTAAAAAGAAACATTTATATATTATGTATCTTCATTTGTCATTATGAATGTTTATTGTTGTAAACATCTATTTAAATCATTATGTAAATTTAAAACTAAAAATATTGTCTATACAAGAAATTTTTTATGTGAAAATTAAAAAGAAATTTTTAATTTCAAAATGTTTTGTATTTATTGTACAGTTTAAATTTTTTTATTTGCCGTTTATAGTTAAATTAACTGTGAAAACAATTAACTTATCCATCGTTTTTAAAACTTTAATAAAAGTTTTCTTCTCTTTTTATAGACTTACTTATAAAAAATAGGTAACTAAAACTTATCAGAAATTGTTTGCATATTTAATAAATATTTATTTAGCAATTTTTGTAAACACAATTTTTGATTTATATAAGATTATATAGCTAAGCAATCTACATAACGATTATTCTACAGTTGGTAAAAAAAAAAAAAAAAAAAAAAAAAAAAAAAAAAAGCTCAGTGAATTGTTTAGTTTAAACAATTCTTCATTTCCAAAAAATTCATTCTGTTGAACATAACATTTGAAATACTGTGTTTCCAAATTGAGATAAATATCCCCAAAAATATATGAACCAAAAAAAAGTATGAATGTTTATAATTTTATTGATAATATTTTCTATTGAATACATAGCTTTTGATTGCACATTGTTAATAAAGTTTTAGATTGGATATCTGATTGAATAAACAAAAAATAAGTCTTCCTATGCATCATTTAAATATCAAGTTCTTCACATACTTCATATTTTTTATGAATTATTCTTACTAATACTAATTTCATATAACAGGATTCTTAATTATGTTTAGTAATAGATTAAAATATTTTACTATATAACTGACAACTGAGTATTAGTGTCAAGGTGAAAATGCTTCAGCTCTCTTCTCTAGTTCTTACTATAACTATGTGACACTAAAGGGTAATTTTATGATTTCGACTGAGTTCCAGTATCAAGAACACATATCTCTAATTTAAGTTTAAAACATATTTCTTAACATGCATGAATGTAATTGTTAATAAATTTTAAAAATATATATTTTTTTGTGTCAAGCTAATTCATTATAATTATTTTTGTAATGAAGTGTATTAAATTACGTGATATAAGCTATGATGGCAATTTTTTAAAATTTATTTTTACTTTTCTTTGTTCCCAGGGAAATGTTTCTCATAAAATTCTTTCCACTTATTATTGTTTTCCCCAGATGTTTAACCACATGGTAACTAATGGAAATCATTAAGGGGGGGAGATGATCATTAGTATAATAGATTGCCCTGTGAACAGGAAAATAGGCTGAAGGGTGAGTTTCAGATGGACTGAGATGATTGATTGATTGAGGGAAGATAAGTGTGGTCATTAGAGCACTAAGGAGTAAGAATAGATATAGGTCTAATTTTATTACTTAGGTTATTAAAATTGAAAATAGATTAATTTTGGAAGAGTAAGATTCTCTTAGAATTTATTCATAATATATTCAATAAATATTTCAATATTAAATACTCAAAAAATATTAATGTCTATGAAACAAATTAGTTTGTTTAAAATTTTATTTGTAAACAATAATATTTTAGTAACTAATAATTTTATTTGTTAACAACTAGAGCTGACATATATATTGGCTTGTATAAATAGCAAATAATTGATTTATAAAATAATTATATTTAATTTTGAATTCCTACTAATTGGTAGACAATTTGGGTCTGCGTAATTTGCATAGTTTCTTTAACATGGGTTGCCTATATTTTTCATTTATCCAAGTGAGGGTCAGTGATATTAACTTTATTTAAAGCTCATTAAAAATGTCATAAAAATTATGATGCAGTAAGACATCCTTTTTTTAATTATAAATCTCCTAAAGATTTTTAATTGCTACATTCATAAAGTTTCTGAATTTGCACTGCAGATTTACCATATTTTACAAAATCAATTTTATCAAAATAAACAGTTCACAAATATAGAATAAATTTGAGTGATGTAAGGATTGAAGCACCACACAGATATAATCAAAGATATTATACCTTATTTGAATAAACAATATTAACATTCTTTTAGTTTTTTTATGTGATACTAAGAAAAATGACCATATATTTCTCATACTAATCTTTATTTTCAATCATCTGAAGTTAAGCTTCAAGCCATATAGTTTTTAATGGTGAAAGAGCGGCTTATTAGAATATTCAAAAGCCATAAATAAAAAGAGTCATCTGCAAAAATAGATCTGTGGTTATTGTGTACATTAACTCATTGACGAACATGTGGACTACAGCGCCATCCCATGTTTTGAAAATCAAAAAGCAAGGGAAAACTATTTATCTGTAATCAATCTTTTCAGTAACATTCTGTGTGACACTCGCCTTGAATGGGCATTCTTAGAAATAAGAATCTTTTCTTTCTTCTAATCTGTCTTTTCTTTCTTCATATACAGTAAACATTTCTCAGAATTCATATAACATTGGGATGACTCCGTGCCCAAAGCCACAAATATTGCTTCAAAACTTTTTTCATAAGCAGCTCAATTTTGAGCTCCAGAATATCTTCCTATTCTTGTTAGCCGTTTTACTTCTAAAGAATAGTGTACAAATATAAAATTAACTAAAAATTAAAGAGATGAATTCTCGAAGAAAACTATTTCAGCAAAAGGTGCCAGTGAGGATGTACTTGATGAAAAAATATACTGTTCTCATGATGGTGATGAATTTGAACAGTGATTAAAATAAAGAATCTGAATTAGGAGAAATATTTTTGTAAAAAAACAATGAATCATATAATATTAACTACAATTCTTCTCTTCCTTTAGATAAATCAAAATATCAAGCTAAATAAATTTCATAAAATAAAATTATTTTCTTAACTAGAAACTTAGTATAAAATATTTTTCAGCTACTTTGCTTGCAATAATGTCAAAAGAGGTTTATGCTTGTTTATGCATAATCTGTTTAGTAAAGATAACAACTTACATATTTATAAACAATAGTAAATTATTTATGAATAAATAATTAATAGTTCTAATAATGCATAAACATTCTATTCACAATGAATTAATAAACAAATTCTTTCTTATTTTTACGAAAATAGAACAATACTAAGTCGTTTAATCTTTAGAGAGGAAAAGATCGTGTAAACGCAATACACACACATCCATTGTTTTCATAATACAAAGAAATTATATTCCCGATGAATTAATTTTAACTAATAATTTGTTATAGTTATAAAAATATAACAATACTAAATCGATACATTTTTCTAAAAGAAAATGGAAAGCGTAGCTGTGAAATCTCCATGTTTAACAATGAGATAAACTTCCTAGTCAGAGAAACTTATCGCTTTCTTTACATCGCCAAGTCACTGAATCATAGCCAAAATCTTCTGGGAGCCGAGGCTCCGGGATCGGTCTCGAGACGCTTGTCATAAATGTAAGTAATAGAAGTGGATCTAGTGTTTGTTAGGTTCCTAGCCTAAATGGCCATGTACCTTCTGTTCCTAAGAAATTTTTCTACACCAACTTTAGTTGAGATTAACATAATGATTTCAAAACATAAGGTTATTAAAAAAGATTAAGAAAATATTTTGCTTAGGTTAAAGTTCTCCCAACGAGAGTTCTTTGCATGATATTGAATAAACATAAAAAGAAAAGGTATTGCTAACAAAAAATCTACTGGAGGAATTTTTCTGGACATAGAAAAAGCTTTTGACCGTGTTTGGCACCAAGGCTTACTATTCAAATTAATTACTTACAACTTCCCTCCCATTCAGATCAAACTCATAAGAAACTACCTAACTAATAGAAAATTTACCGTAAGGTTTGATAATGTTTACTCCCAGGAAAAGCCCATATTAGCAGGCGTCCCACAGGGATCACTGCTGGGTCCATTCCTATTTAATGCCTTCATCAATGATATTCCGCAGAGCCCTAATACTATGCTCTGCCTGTTTGCGGATGACACTGCCATATTAACCACAAATAGCAATCACAAAACACTACACCAACACTTATCAGAACACCTGAAGGTAATAGAAGAATGGCTTGTTAAATGGAAAATAAAGGTAAATCCGACCAAGTCCCAGGCAGTTCTTTTCACAAGAAAAATGTTACCGTGTGAAAAGGTCAAATTAGCGGGAAGAGAAATTCCCTGGGATAGTAGGGTTGATTACCTTGGACTCACTATTGACAGGAGACTAACGTGGAAAGCCCATATTACTAAAATCAAAAATAAATTCATAGCAGCTAAAACTACCCTTTATCCACTGCTAGCCCCCAAGTCAAAACTCTCGCTAGCAAATAAACTCCTAATATATAAAGCCTACCTCAGACCGATAATAACCTATGCTGCTCCAATCTGGGGAGGAACAGCTGATTCAAATATCAAAGTCTTAGAAGCTCAGCAAAGCAAAATACTTAGACTTATTACTAACTCAGAGTTTTACTTTAGAAACCACCAAATTAGAGAGAACTTGGGAATCCTGTCCCTAGCCCGCTACCTTAAATTTCTTGCATTTAATTTCTACCATAAATTATACACAATCAACAATAGTGAGATTCAGGGTATTGAACTTTACAGTCCTTATGACCTAACGCATTTCCATAGGCCTAGAGCAGTGTTGAGAGTAAAACCTCTCACCAATATCTCTATTTATTCAAATAATTTCAAACGGAAAAGAAAGAAGAATAATAATTAATGGAAATCATATGTCTACCTAAATAAAATCTTGTGAGAAACCACATTGTAAATAAATCGTGTGGAACCTGTAAATATCTCAGTTTTATGTAATCTTAAGCAACTATGCATATGTATCATTCTTTGTCCTCCGTTGTAAATATTCTAACGGAACTTTGTGTTTATCAAGAATTATTGTCATCAACCTGCGTTTTTCCTTTGTAACTCCTTGGTAAATATTTTAACGGAATTTGTGTGCTTCAAAGAATTATTGTATTCATCCTGTGTATTCTCCTTATATTTTCCTACGTAAAAAATTTTATATAGATTTTATGTGTACCAAGAATTATTGTCATCATCTAAGTGTCTATTACTAGGATTACTCAATTACTTAGTCCAAAAACACAAGTCATGCAGAGTGCATCCAGTGGGAGCACTTACCTCAATAGTTTTGTATTATTCATTATTGTATCTTTATTTCTGATTTTTTAATCACCAGGCCAAGACTATCCAAGGACTCCAATTCATTAGAAAACGAGGTACATGGCCGGAAGGCTACAGACCTCCCTCAATTCCAGACGAAAAAAAAAAAAAGAAAAAAAGAAAAAAAAAGAAAATTTTGAATACACATTACAAACAAGAGTGAAAAAAAAAATAAAATAAAACAAAATTACAGTTATATACATAGTAACAGTATTGATATAACTACATAAAGACAAAATATTTTTTTTTATTCTATTATATATGCATATATATGAATACAATTTTTTTTTCCTTTTCTGTATTTTATTTTATATATTTTTTTAAGTATAAGAAGAAGAAATTATTAATTTCTACTTTTTGGGAGGCAAATAGATAAGTTTGAATGTGGCTTAGCCCGCAGAACCGCCCTTGGTCTGTGGAAATTGGAAAGATCATAGGGACAGTAGTTTTCAATTGCTTGAATTTCAGAGTTACCAATTTCATAAAGATTGTTGTAGAAGCGAAAAGCAAGGAATTGACGTATCTTGATAGGGGAAGGACACCCAAATTGATTCTGATGTGTTTGTTTCTGATGTAGAAGTCTGATTGAGTGATCAGTCTAAGAAATTTACTTTGCTGACCCTCAAGAAGTTTCAGGTTCGTTTCCGCAGCACCACCCCAGATTGGGGTTGCATAGGTGATAATAGGGCGAAGGTATGATTTATAAATCAATAGCTTGTTAGCCATGGAGAGCTTTGATTTGTAGGCAATTAAGGGGTAGAGTGAAGTTTTGGCAGAAATAAATTTATTCTTAATTTTATTAATATGGGCTTTCCAGGTAAGTTTTTTATCTAACGTAAGACCGAGGTACTCGACTTTATTTGACCAGGGGATCGAAAAACCGCTTAGTTGAATCTGGGGGGGGGTAGAGTACGTTTCCTAGTAAAAATGACAGCAGTGGATTTGTTTGGATTTATTTTAATTTTCCACTTATTAAGCCACTCTTCAATGGCCATGAGGTGTTCAGTAAGGGTAGCATGGATTTTCCAGTAGAGAGAGCTAGTGGACGAAACGGCAGTATCATCCGCAAACAAGCAGAGCATAGTATTTTGGTGTTGCGGAATATTATTGATATAGATGTTAAATAAGATTGGACCCAGCAGGGATCCTTGCGGTACGCCTGCAAGAATGGGTCTGCCCAGAGAGATATCTTTTCCTACTCTAACAGTAAAAAAGCGGTTGGAGAGGTAATTATTAATTAAAGTAGTTAATTGGGTTGGGAAATGGAATTTAATTAGTTTGTAAATTAGACCAAGGTGCCAAACTCTATCGAACGCTTTTTCTATATCAATGAATATTCCTCCCGTGGATTTTTTGTACGCGATTCCTTTTGAAATTTTTTCTACTACTCTGAGTAGTTGGTGGGTGGTAGAAAGTTTTTTACGGAAGCCAAATTGTTGAGGAATAATAATTTTGTTGGTCTCATCAAAGGCCAGTAATTTATTAAGAATAATTTTTTCGGCAATCTTGGCCATAGTCGGCAAAAGAGAGATCGGTCTATAATTGACTCACTTCCTGTGACGTCAAAGTCACATGACAAGTACGCTCCACGATTTGTTTACTTTTTCCCAAACCTAATAACACGCTAGATTTCGATTAGATTTTGTACGTGAGTTTAAATATGGACGATAAAAATTTATGTAAATCTAGATATTGTGCAGCATATGGATGCAAAAATGCCAAGTATAAGGCTGATTGCAGAGAAAAATCATTTTTTAGATTTCCCTTAAAGAATCAAAAACTACTAAAAGAATGGCTCATTAAGTTACGACGAGAAGAATTTTCCCCTTCCCCATGGTCAGTTTTATGCTCTGATCATTTTGAAGAGACAGATTTTAAGTATGAAAACTTCACGAATCGGCGTTTATTGAAACAAGATGCTGTTCCAAGCAAATTTGTTTTCTCGAAGCCAAAAAATGAACGGCGTGTGATTCGGCGCCAGCTTCCAGAACAAGGGAATGATGAAAACGAGGATGCCTGTACAACAGAGTAAGTAATTTTGTTTTGCCAGTTTATTCTCTCTATGGAATTAAGTGTTATAAAAATTTGCTATATTAAATTAAACAAATATTATATTTTGAAACTTGATATGAATCTAATGTAATTTGACTTTATTATCAAATATTTTTAAGAAATTTAAGTATGTTTAACATATTTTATGTATATTACCTTAAATGTGAATGAAAAAATTATCATTATCAAAATTAAAATTTATATTAAAAATTGATAAATGCATTACAAATTACTGAAATTAATTTTAATTAATAAAATTGCTTACTGTAATATAATAATAAAATAATCACACAATACATATAATGAATGCACATATCCTACTTATAAATTATTATTCAAAATATAAATCTTGTAAAAGATAAATGAATCCTCACAAGGAAAAAATTAAGAAAATAATAACAATATAAAAAATATTACTTAAGGTTCTCTCTTTGGTGGTTATTTTAGCTTTAAATGAATAAGTAATATAGTTTTTTATGGGCTAAAATTACAATTTTTTTTCCCTCAGTGAAGAAGGAAATTGAATTGTTAATTTTCTAGTCTTTAACTCAACGGTTTATTTGTATCACATATTAAGTGTGGATTTGCATTATTTTGAAATCAGTTTTAAAATGTTTTCTGTATTTCATAATTACTGATTGAGAATGAAACACTGAATTAAATTCCTTACATAATTATACAACTATTAATTTGTCTTCTATTTGAATACAATAAAGTTAATTTATTTCTGTAAGCTTGATACCAGACAAATTCCTGCTGTATTATCTTCAAACTATTAATTTTCAATTTAATTATTTTCTAATATATGTCTTGATTCTAAATAACACTTAATTTGACCTTAAGTAATGCTGAACATCAGAAACTTTATCTTGTGCTTGCATCTAAATGAATAAAAAAATTTGTTTAGCTTCTTTTTCAGGCACTAATATGGATAATAGTTCAGATTGTACTTTAAATGTAGGTTAAATTAGTCAAGTGCAAAATATGAAGAAATGAACACATCAAATTTTTCATTATTACTAAAATGAAATGAATTATTTAACTGAGCATTTTTTTTATTCTAAAATTGAAAAAAAGGAAAAACTTTTGTGATTAATTTTTGATTTTTTAATTATACATATAACACTTATATTGAAATTTTTTGTTTTATTTGAGATAAATAACTCTTTTTCAGAAGTTATCCTTTGTCACATTAATTTTTAAAATCAACAAATTATATAAAAAATGTTACTTTTTGTTTCATTCATTTATATGGCTTAGATATCTAACAAAAATTAATGAGAAAAAACTAAGGACTAAGTTACAATCATCAAAACAGATATTGGTGAAAATTGACATGTATTTTGTTCCATGATTCATTGACTTTAAAACTATTTAAATATATGTTAATAATATAATTTCTATTATTTTTAGGACCTCTTTGGGAAATAAAAATGTCTCAACACAAACTAGTAGCTTCAGTGATATCATTGATGAACTTTCCTTGGCACAAAAAGAAGCTTGTGAACTTAAAAATATCTTATCATCAAAAGAATTTAAACCAGAGAACATAAATTCTGATGAACAGATGGTAGCAGTTACTGGTTTCACAAAGCAAATGTTTTTTGCTCTGTTTAAATTTCTTAATATTGAAGGAGATTTGATAAAAGGGAAAACATTACGGGCAATTGATCAATTTTTCTTGTTCCTAATAAAGTTGCGTACAGGAATATCGAATGAATTCTTGTCTTTATTGTTTCATATTTCGGATTCAACTGTTTCAAGATACTTTGTCCACACAGTCGGTATTTTAAATAAAAAATTCAGGATATTAAATATTTGGCCTAGTAAAGACCAAGTAGCAGAGGCCATGCCATCCCATGTTTCCAGAGAAAATAAGAATTGCCGCGTAATCATAGATTGCACAGAATTCAATATACAGAAGCCAAGCAATCCAAGAGAACAGCAAATGACTTTCAGCAGTTACAAAAACAACAATACTTTAAAAGGCATGATTGGTATAATGCCCTCTGGAGCAATTACTTTCATATCAGACTTATATTGTGGAAGTATTTCTGATAAGGAATTATTTCTTCAGAGTGGTATTATGAATAAATTAGAAGCAGGTGACATGGTGATGGCAGATAAGGGCTTTCGAATTGAAAAAGAACTGTCAGAAATAAATTGTGTTTTGAAAACACCCTCGTTTTTAAGAGATAAAATACAGTTTCCTGCTGTAGAGCGGGAAAGCAATACTGTTGTTTCAAATACAAGGGTTCATGTGGAAAGGGCGATTTCCAGAATAAAATACTTTAAGTATTTTGAAGGAGATATACCTTATACGTCACTACATAATATTTCTGAAATTTTTTTCATAACATGTAATTTAGTTAATTTTAGAAAACCTTTAATAAAAATAAACTAGCAATGTCAAGTTTATTTTTATTATAAAGGTTTTCTATAACTGTGTGTGTAGCTTTAAACTTTCCTAAACTGTGATTCTAATAAAAGTTTTAAGATTATGTTATGCTTTCTTGCTGAGTAGTTGCATTTTGCTTTATAAGTTCATATTTTATAACATGCTAATTGTTTTATTTACTAATAAAATGAAATTATGTGTGTATATATCTATATTTAAAATAGTTGAAGATAATATATTTTTAGTATGAAACTTTTTGTTACTGAAGAAAATATTACTTGGATATTAATAATTCATTTTGAGGAAATACAAAAATAATTTATACAAATTAAAAATATGAATTTCATATTTTTTAAGGAAACACATTTTAGAATCACATATTGGTAAAAAATACAAAAAACATGCTAATTGTTTTATTTACTAATAAAATGAAATTATGTGTGTATATATCTGTATTTAAAATAGTTGAAGATAATATATTTTTAGTTTTAATATATTTCATATTAAAATTTGTAAGGTTTGATTTTAATGGAAAATTTTTAGTATGAAACTTTTTGTTACTGAAGAAAATATTTGGATATTAATATTTCATTTTGAGGAAATGCAAAAATAATTTATATAAATTTCGTATTTTTAAGGAAACACATTTTAGAATCACATATTGGTAAAAAATATAAAAAAACAAGTCTTTCATTTTTAGCTGTGTAATTTCGAGCTAATAAGTTTGT
Source organism: Latrodectus hesperus (assembly GCA_037975125.1). Lineage (NCBI taxonomy): Eukaryota > Metazoa > Arthropoda > Arachnida > Araneae > Theridiidae > Latrodectus > Latrodectus hesperus. The sequence goes on from JAJQOW010000067.1 coordinate 156,333, forward strand.
AAAGAGATTCACATGTTTCAATAAAACCATTAATTGAAAATAATTAAATTCATTGGGCATTAACGAAAAACATCTGAAATAAATGTGAAGTAAGATTTATTGGTGACTAAATATTTATTATTACTAACATTGAATTCATAAAGTTGAAAAATCAAATCAAATACTATTTACAAATGAGTTAATGAATGTCATAAATACACTAGGTGAATAATATAAGAAAATATTTATTGGGATAATGTATAAAGATAAGGAAAATAATAACTTGAAAAAAATTTTTTAATCTTACATCCCAATCTGCCCATTGAATTTCATCAAAATAAACAATTTCTTCATGAAAATAGTCTTTTCCATCCTTCTGTAAATACACAACAAAAAGACATTTGTGTAAGTTTGAACAAGCTAATTGGCACTGGATTTGGGCATAATATTTATGTTGTTTTTTAAGAACTAGTGCACCACTAACAATTTCTAAACAGAAGTTAACTCTAGCAGTGCACAGTTCATTTAGTGTTAAATTTTCTTTGTTGTAAATTGTTTTAATTTCTATCAGCATCACTTCTGTATTTCCAGGTTTACATAGTAAACCATCAGGTGATGCTGCTAAATGAGGAAAAACTGGATTAATTATAACTCCAGTTTTTCGTAAAATATAGTTTGAATATTTTTGTTGTATGTAATTTCTTACATAGCTTTCCTTTTCCAATCCATACCTAACTGCTGGAATAAAGGAAATATCTCTACTTTTATTTTTAAAAATTTGGTAAGCTATTGCAGAATAATCACTCTGTCGACTTATAATTAATTTAATGTCTGTTGCAGTAAGTCTATATTTTCTTATTTCATGCCATTCTTGATTGTTTTGCCCAATTGTTCTTTGTTCTATATCTATGCATTCCTCTAAAGTAAAACTATAATTTTGATGGTAAAATATTATTTCGTTTACATCTAAGTTTGTTTCACCAGTAAAAGGAATGATGGAATTACCAGCATAAACTACAGCTGGTAAAGGAAGCGTTAAATTTTGTTTAATTTCATTACTCTCTCTAAGAGCATCAAACACTGGTAAACTAAAATCTACAAGGCAATTCCATTTAAATTCAGTGTTTGATAAGTGTACGTCTTCACACTTGTTACTGAAAATTGCAGATGCTTTAACAGGAACAGTTTTTATGATTTTGGGCTGATGCCATGTTTGGAGCCTCTCAGTTGGTGCATCATACAATTTCTTTGAAGAATAATCTTCTAATCCTTGCAATAATGCAAACACATGTTTGCAACATGCTGGCATCCCTCCAGCAGCACAAGTGCAAGAAGCAGTTTTTACCTGTAAGAATAAATAAAAAAATGAGTTTTTACCTGTAAGAATTAAATAAAAAAGGTTGACTTAACTTTTCATCGCTTCAGTGAGTTGTTAAAATTGGATATAAAGCATGCTTCAGATTAATAACTAGGGATTTTACATAAGGCTGACCAACTAACTTTGATAAATACATCAACTGGGACATGTTTGGTCACGAAAACAGATATGGGCACTGAAGGTCTTGTCTTTTATTGCGTGGCAATAAGGGAAGGTTGCGTGCCACTAAATTTAGTTTTTATAAAAAATAATGCAGTAGAGCAATATTTAACTTTTAAATTATAAATACTCAAAGACTGATAAAATATTTTGAAATTTAAAATGATTCCTTACTACTAAATTGTGGTACGCACCTAACCCATTTTAATATATAAATAAACACAAATGGATACTTAAACATAGGATAAAAATACTATTATGATGTAATTATAATGCTAGATGCCATTTTACTTGGTACATCTTAAACAGTTATCATGCAACACCTTTTAGATATTTACTTTACTCTTAAATATTTTCTTCAATATTCGAGCATTGCATCTCAAGATTAACAAAATTATCTAAATAACCCAGGTGAAATAAAGGCTCAGACTAACTTGTAAAACATACTAACATTGTGCCAGTAAATTATGTAGACACTAATTACATTTAGCAATTCTTCAAAACATGTATTTTTATTTAACTATGCATTTAAAAGTAAAATCTTATTGAACAATTATATTTTGAAGATTGATTTGATGCAATCTAATTACTGCATAATGCTTACACAATAACTATAATAAAAATAACATTAATTATCTTTCATTAATAATGATAGTCATATTTTTGTTTCAGGATCTCTTGTAATTATTTATGAAAACTAGAAAGAGACATGATACACAGAATTTCTAAAATTAAAGCTCTTAATAATACTTTTTATTCATAACAGAATCAGAAATTCAAACAGAGTTATTTTTTAAGTATTTAGAGAGAGAGTAATATAGTTTTTGCCGAGTCAACTAAAAATTTCAATATTCAATGAAACTCTCAGGCCTATAATCTTTCTAAAAACCTTCCATTTAATTACTGCACATATAAATATGCTTCAATGAAATAATTTCTTATATATTTACAAAAGAATAAAACACTCATACTAATGAATTATCATAATAAAAGACTTTCAAAACTTATTTTTTAGTTTTTATTTGTGGATTAAAAGATTTTATTTGTGGAAGCTACTGTTTATTATTACATAAATGCTAAGATTATATAAAATTTAACTAAAGTTAAGTCTTTATAAGGTTCCTGCTGCAGCTTAGAAAGTTAATTTATAATTTCTAAGCTACTGCATAATATATTCTGCTTACAGTATATTCCTTATTTACATAATTTATATCCTAATATCATCTGATAATGCAATATAAACAACATTAAAAATAATTTTATTTAAGTATAAAATTAATAAAAATTTTAAAATAACTTCAGAAAATAATTAAAGATTAACTTACCTTATCATTCATTGTGATTACAACAGTAGGTTTATAAGTCACTGATTTTTTCATCTCGGCTTTCACCGTCGCCGAGACAGAATAAGCTGCTGCATTGTCTTCATTTATCTCATCAAAAACTATTTTGCTGACAAATTTCTCTTGCCATAACAAATGACCTTTCTTCATTTTTGTCAAAATGCTATTATTTCCACTCATTTGAGAAAACTTTTCAGCATATTCAAATATTGAACAGTTAGTAAAAGAATAAATATTCAAAGCTCTATTTAATATGGAATTTGACATTGTATATATTTAAAGAATTGTTAGAAATCTATATATTTGTTTATATAATCAGTTTGCGAGTTGATAAAATAAATGTGGAAAATAATAAACGTCAGTAGCTGTAAATTTTAATGCAATTGCATAGCAATACATGTGTAAACAATCTAAGCTTGGTACTTGTCACGTGACAAGTTATTGCAGCGCCGTCTAGCGATGAATTGAGTCCATTGGATGGGAGATTTTTGCTTTTACCCTTCTTGTGGAGCGGAATGATAACTGCCCTTTTCCATACTTTTGGAAAATGACTTGTTTTCAGTATACTGTTGATGATTGCAGAGAGGCAGCAAATTGCTCTAATAGGGAGCTGTTTCATAATTTTGTTGTTGATATTATCATGACCGGGACTTTTTTTGAGTTTTAGTTGTTTAATAATTTCTTCAATTTCTGAAGCAGGTGTTTCAATGAAAGGCTGATTATTAATGTTGTTAGTCAGGAAATTGGTTACTGTGTTTATAATTTGCTGGTCATTTTGTGGATTACTGATGTTGTTTGCTTGAAATTGTTTTTCAAAACTGTTAGCCAAGCATTCCGCTTTTTCAAAATTTGTGAGTGCTACTTTGGCGCCATCTATGAGTGGGGGGACACACTCCTTGTTGTTTCTCCTTTTATTAGCTGCTCTCCAGAAGGATCCATCCTCCACATTGATATTAGTGAGGTATGCATTCCATGAGTCATGGTTATGACTCATGGAATGCATACCTCACTAATCTCAATGTGTAAGTCTCAATAAGTAAGTAATAATGATTACGAGTTGAGTTGAAAACATCGATGCTAAAAACATATAAATTACCTTTTTACATTATTTGCTTTTAGATTACTTTCTCTCTTAATTATAAACAAGAAATTTAAATCTGTAAACAACAACTTTTTAACACATTGCAATTAATTTTTATTTTTAGTAATAAATATTATTTTGAATCACACAAATATCTGCGGCAGATTGTACTTACAGCATACATGCTGGTTCTAAAAAAGTTAATTTCACCAATTTAACCTTTAGTAATTTTTTTATTTTAACTTAATAACTAAACAATCAAAGACTATTGTAGTTTCAAATTAAAATTATATTCTTTTCAAGAACGTTTCTGATAGCATTACTTTTAATAGCCGAGGAATATTAATCTTCTTTTATTGAGTAGGTTTGGTTTGTTTGTCACTCAAAGGTCATTTTTTGCGCACGAGGGCTAATTAGACCGCGGCCTACGGTTTAAAGTGGATTCAGAACCACTACAAACATCCATGCTCAATGTGGAATTCGAACCCACCAACTGCTGAACCGAAGGCAAGAGCGCTAACCATTCGGCTGCCAGCTCGGCTTTATTCATTAGGAACTCATTATATACATTTCCACTATTGCAGCTATAAATGATAGTACGATACACACTGCAGGAATGACTGTACATAATATTTGAGAATATAACTATTCCTTTACAAGACTTTTATTCGTAGCAAATTCAGCAAGATACAGGAAATTTCAGCAGAAGAACTCAGAATTACATAACTCCAATTCAACTCTAATACAACAGGAAACAATTTCCAGTGACAGAAGTCTCTAAAACCTTACACAGACAACAGCTAAACTAGCAATTCACTTGATTTGCAATCAAGACTGGTCGTCTTTATTCACTCACCTCTTCTCTGCCGCTTGACCTACTCTCTGTGACGGGTGGCGGTGTTTTTACGTGACTTGGCGTGGAAATCAAAGAGTTTTGCCAAGTTTCTTGTAGATTCTGGGTTATCTCGCTTAATGTTTGTCCTACAGCTTCGGTGATGGATTTTTCCAGAAGTATCTATTTCTCGCAGAGTCACCAAGAATTTCTTCAAAGATCCTCAAATCGTTAGAAACGACGTTTTAAAAGTAGAATGCGTAATATTTGCTTTATATATATAAAAAATACATACATATATATATATATGCGATGAAATATGCTGTGTGCACACATATCTGCATTTTTTAAATGTAAGCCATTCCTTTTTATGATTTTGTGTGAAAATTGTTTTTTCAATCATCAAATCTAAATCTTCTCAAAAAGTACATACCATGAGCTTAATTCTAAGAAATTCATTCGTGTATTTTCTGTGATGCAAAATAAAATAAATAAATAATAAAAGGAGTTTGGATGGAAAATTACAGTTTTTCCAGGAAAATGCTTAGCATTGGAAATTATGAATGAAATTGCATATCATTTGTAAAAGCAATTTTTTCTCTTCTAGAATTAAGATCAAAATTTGAAACAAAATATTCAAAGTATTTAAATGATTAAAATAATCGAATTTAATCAAATTAAATTTGATAATTTGAAATATTTAGATTCAAATGTAAATAGTAAATTTTGTGTTCCTCCTTGCATTTTTATATTAAGAAGACAGAAAAATTTATATAGGTAAGTTTAATAAAATAAAAAAGTGTTATATTCAAAAATCCGTGCTGAGCAATCCGTCACTGCTATGCTTATATACCATTTGCCTGTCATCACGTGAGGTAGTGCATTGAGGGGGATGCGATTGATTTCGTTGGTTCGTCGTACCCTCCTGCATCAAACGAACACACATCCACATTACAGTTGTTTGGTTTCATCCTACTCAACAAACGATTTTCCTGAAAGATAATCCATAATCTCGGTATGCCACTATCCTTCCTCTGCCGAACTCGGATACTTGAGCAAAAAATGATCACTGTTTTCTACAAGGCATAGTTGATCGCTTTAAAAAAAACACTCACACACAAGGAAAACACATTTACCGAACTTGTAATAGTCGAAATCTTCAAGCCTTAAATAGAGCTGAGAACTGGTGCCACAAGTGCGCGTGATGCGCGTATGAGCTGAAATTCTAATTATTTGCATATTTCTCTTTTACTAATGCGTGTTGTAAATTTCATGTTATTTACACTACTGGCCATTAAAATTGCTACACCAGGAAAGGGGCACACCACACACGTGAAATTTGCATCACAGGTAGAACTTGCTGTGATATGCAAATGATAAGATTTACAGCGCATTCATACAAAGCAGGTGACAGTAGCGACATCTACAATGTGTATAAGACCAGAGATTTGACAGCAGTTTTCTCATACTCAATTTCTGTTTCAACTTTGTTTTTGGCAAAGAAAGTTGTTGTAATGCCTCTTGTAAGAAGAAGAAATGCCTATCAGCACGTGTCTGACTTTGATCGAGGAAGGATTATAGCCTACCGGGATTGCGGTTTATCGTACCGCAGTATTGCTGCTCGCGTCGGTCGAGACCCCATGACTGTTAGCAGAATATGGAATCGATGGGTTCAGGACAATCATACGGAACGTCACGCAGGATCTTAGTAACCCCCCATCACTAACAGCAGAGAAGACAGACATCTTATCGGCATGGTCACAAGGGATCGTACAGCCACGTCACGAACTCTGAGTCGAGAAATGGAGTCATTTGCAAGGCAACAAGTTTCTGCTCGAACAGTTCGACGACGTTTGCAGCAGCATGGATTGTTTGCACGGCGACCATAGCTTCGGCTACCATTGACGCTGCGTCACAGACAGCAGCGCCTTCAATGGTGTGATCAGCAACGAACCTGGACGCGGGAATGTCATCACGTCCTCTTTAGAGATGAATCTCGGTTCTGTATACAGAACCATGATGGCTGCATCCGTGTTTGGAGACATCGTGGAGAACGCGCATTGCCAGCTTGCATTGGACTTCGCCATACTGGCCCATCTGCTGGAGTGATGGTATGGGGTGCCGTTGGATACACGTCTCGATCACCTCTTGTTCGCATTACCGGCAATTTGAACAGCAACATTTACATTTCCGATGTGTTAAGGTCCGTGACTCTGCCCTATTCTCGAGACCTGCCTAATGCTTTGTTTCAACAGGATAATGCCCGACCGCATGTTGCCCATACTGTTCTGAACTTCCTTGATACAGAACAGGTTCGACTGTTACCCTGGCCTGCACGTTCTCCTGATCTGTCACCCATTGAGAACGTGTGGTCAAGGGTTGTCGAGCGATTGGCACGCCATCACTCACCATCCACTACTGTCGATAAACAGTGGCATAGTGTTGAAGCTGCATGGACTGAGATCCCCGTACAAGCCATACAATCTCTGTTTGACTCCATGCCTTGGCGGATAAATGCTGTTATTGCAGCCAGAGGTGGCTGCTCTGGATACTGATTTCTCAAGATGTATACATCCTAATTTCCTGTAAATCTAATCATTGTTCTTTCCACTATAATGTATGTGTCCAATAAATATCGTTCTGTTATTTGCATTCCTTCTTGGTGTAGCAATTTAATGGCCAGTAGTATACATGCTTCCTTCATTGTGTTGCATTTACGGTGGTTAGCAGTGTATTATTTGCAATCAAATATAACATTATCAAAGAGCCCCATCCCACCCGAAGGTATACGGTGGAGAACGTCGTCGGACAGTAATCATGGAGGGAACCCAGGCTCAACACTTGTCCAGGGCGTGTGAGTAGAGCTGCTTAAGTGGTGGACTGTCTAAACCGATTGGACAAAAGGGGTTCTATTGGGACTCACTGTGGCTGGAAGAGGGCCGGATGGCCTTAATTGAGAAAGATACAGCACAAAACATATATATACAGATACAGGCAAGTTTACAGAGGGTTTGCAATTAAATATAGATGAATTTAATTGGTTTAGCGTATTTACATCATTTATCCTCTCAGTGAATCCTCATGAGCATTGTATGATGAGCATGAGCACTCGTACAATATGCATTATACTCGGAGTGAATGACCACTGAGTCTGTTGGCTGTTTAATATTTGTAATAATATTTACAATGAAACGTAGATCAAGTTTATAGAGCTCTACCTTACATTCAATTATTCATTTACTTATTCTGTAAAATATCTAAGGGATTTCTGAGCGCAAGAAACATTTTTCTATTTTTTATACTTATAATTCATTTAAAACATGAGAAGATATTTTCAAATTAATTTTAAGATTAATTGTTTCAGATAAATTTTAATTTTAGTTTACTATAGCAAATATAATGAGATATTTTCACGATATATAATAGTTTATAAACTCACAACTAAACAATTGTGGCGTAAGAGTAAGGTTTTCAGCTGTGTTAATTCTTCTTACATACAAATTGTATAAAAATATATTGCACTTATAATTTTCTCAAAAACACATAATAAATGAATTTGTATCATTATAAAATAACTTAAGATTTATGTAACATTAATTGTTCAATAATGCAATTTGTGTGAATAAAATATAATTTAGATCATTTGATAGCTGTGATTATTTTACATCGAATTTTATGTGTTTCAGGGAAAGACACAAACTTTTATGTAATTAATCATCAAAACAACAGATTTTATTAATTACACAGCATTATTTATTTATTTCAAAAATAAACACTTTAGTTTATAATACAAAAAATTCTGAAAATAAGTTAAATTTTAGCTAATAATCTTATATTTTGGTGTGTGAATACTTCTGTTAGAGAAAATCTCTGAGCACTTTGAAACTCTATCCTAAAACAGGTGAAAAATGTCGAGTCGGTAAAGACTGTGCACTTCATAAAGCTTTGATTAATATGCTTTCAAGTCGTGTTGGATCCGCTTAAAGTTTTATGGATGTAGCGGTATAAAAATAATTTAGAATAGTAATTTAAATAATCAATTGTTTAAACTTTAGTTAGATATCAATGTACACCAAATAAGATTCCTGAAATGTTGTTTCAATATCATTTTTATCATTTATTCTTCCTTCTTTGGAAAAAAATATCGAAAATGAGAGCGTGCATTGTAACTTACTAACGATATTTTTCTCTCTTGAGAGAGAACAAGTTTTCAAATCTCATAAAAGTTAAATTGTGTGTGGTTGGAATAAATTTTATACAGAATGGAATCCTTCAAGAAACAGTAAATAACTGCAACTGTAATGTTATTAAGATTCTTAAGATCACAGGTTTTAACGTTAAAAGATAGATTTTCTGCTGTGTCATAATTTATTATTGCTTTAATTCCACTTCTCTCTCGATTTTTTTGTGGTGCTCTGTATTCTTGCGGAATTAGCAGCAGAAATGTTAACGCTCTGTTTTTGTTGCAGTACATTTTATGGCTGAGCTGGCAGCCGAGTGGTTAATGCTCTTGCCTTTGGTTTAGCAGTTCGTGGGTTCGAATTCCACCTTGGGTAGGGTTGTTTGTAGTGTTTCGGAATCTACTTTAAACCGTAAGTCCCCCAGTCTAATTTGCCCTGGTATTCAAAAAATGAGCGTCGAGTGATAAACAAACTGTAGTATCTAGCGACTGTTTGGCGATCAACAAACCGCGCTTGGCGGGGTTTAATCTTTTTCAAGAAATTGCCGTATTTTAGAACAATATCGGCGGAGTGAGGTACGCGATAGGTCGCTATATTCTGATAGGAGCGGAAGGCTCCGAGTTAATTTTGTGTTTTGTTTTTGATATTAAATGTTTGTTTCTAAATAAAGAAATGTCTTGTTCAGAAAATGATGATCTCGGCCATTTTACACATCACAACACGCTCCATTTCGAGAACCCGAGCTGAGAATAACGAAATGCCTTACCTTGGATAATTCGAAGAAAGAATAGAACTGTCAACGGAATTAAAGAAACAGAAGAAAATGTTCAAAAACGTGAAGAAGGAATACTTAATAACTGTCTTGTTGGAAATTGGTAAAGAAGATACTTTTGATTTGAAATTAACCAAACTGAAACACAAACTGCTGAATAGTAAAGAATATGCCGAAGATGTTGACTTCGTAAAAGAAATTTTTATTTCTACTATAGAGAAGAGGAAAACAAAAGAAGAGTTCAAACGAATACTAGCTGAAAAAGAAAGATTAAGAGAACACGAATTAGATTTAGCAAAAATCTGAGCGATGCAGAAAACAGCGAGCAGTAGTCCGACGCCCTTTTCAATTTCGAACATTGGAAGCGAAGTCGAAAATCCACTCGATAAGCTGATTATTCCAGTACCGAAAAGAGCAGAATCTTGGAATATATTTTTCGATTCCATAGAAAGAGCATTTAAACACAAGAAAGTTCCAGAAGAATTCAAGGCAGAAATATTATTGAAATTAATCGGAGAGAAAGCGGCAAACGCTTTTGTCTACATAAAAGAAGATGATTTACAGGATTATGAAAAAGTAAAAACTTTAATTCTAAAAGAATATCAACCTCAAGCATGCCTAGAAAATTTTAGAAAAGCAAAACGTTATTCAGGAGAATCACATATTCAGTTTGCCTCACGATTAACATCAACGTGAGACTATTATTGTAAATCAAGAGAAGTAACAGATTTTGAAACATTGAAAGAAGTAATCATTTCCAATAAAATGTTCCAAATGTTAGATGGAGAAACAGCTTCGCACTTCACCATACGCCAATGAAATCGATAGTTGAAACCACAAGAACTAGCCAGAGATGTGATATTTATTTTGAAGCAAGACGGGAATCATTTGACGGAATTCTAAATGAAATGAAATATCCAAAATTTACGGATTCAACATATGTGCTAGATAAATATATTCCACCACCCAAAAGAAAAGAACACACGAAACAACAAAGTTTAACCCCAAAGCGAAAGGAATGCTCTATTTGTGGAAGTTATCAACACCTAGCAAGAGAGTTCTCAGAAAAGAGAAACGGAAATGGATATATTAAAAAGAATGAAAAGGTGTATTCTACAACTTCGAGGAATACTAATAGAATATCGAGAGAAGATGTACTCTGTAGTAGCTAAAGTTGACTCGACTCATACACGAACTGAATCGAAAGAAACTGTTATTCAACCGTTTCAGAAAATTGATATCATCATGAACTCTCTAAAAATGGAAGTTACACTGCTCAAAACATTTAAAGGATATTGCGGTTTTAGATGAATCTTGTGGCTGGGAAACTTATTATCTGATTGATACGTGGTCGACAGACGTAGTAGGTTATATGAGAATAAATTACACATGCATGGCAGAAAAAATGCATTTTATTGCGCATTTGTGTACAAAAGGAAAAAAGCACAATTTGCGCATATGAGAAAAAAAGAATAAGAAAAGGTATTGTCTTCAAAGGAAGTCATTTTCAGTAAGGGGTATGGTTTCCACGGATGGCCAGCAACGTTGAACACCTTTGAGGCATGGAATCAATGAAGGGGATATTCGGCCCCACTCTTCCAAAAGAGCTCTTTCCAGTTCTTGAAGAGTTTGTGGGGGTGGTTGGTGGTCAGCAACTCGTCTTCCTAGAGCATCCCAAACGTGCTCTATTGGATTCATATCTGGAGAACACGCAGGCCATTCCATTCGTACGATTCCTTCCTTGAAAAAGAAATCCTCCACCAGGTTAGCACGATGTGGCCTGCAGTTATCATCCATTAAAATGAAGTCATCTCCGATTGCTGCAGCGTAAGGGACTACAATAGGTCTGAGGATCTCCTTCCTATATCGGCGAACAGTCAGAGGTCCATCTCGAATGATATTGAGGTCTGTGCGCCCGTCAATGGAGATGCCACCATACACCAACACTCCCCCACCACCGAATCTGACACTTTCGTGCACGAACGCTGGATTATTCCTACTGCCATGGTCCCTCCTGATGAAAATACGCCTATAATCAGGATGAACAGAAAAACGGGACTCGTTAGAAAAAAGAACATTGCTCCATTCATTTCTCCACCAGTTCACATGCTCTGTTGCCCACTCCCTGTGGTTGCGACGGTAGCTTGATGTTAGTTTAACACATGCCATCGATCGCCGAGCATACAGATCTGCACCATGGAGCCGGTTTCGGAAAGTCTGAGTTGAAACCGTAATGTCAGTAGCCGAGCGAAGGTGTTGTTGGAGAAGAGTAGTGTTCATATTTCGGTGTCTCCGAGCCGTTAACACTAAATAAAGATCTTCATTGGGCTTTGTTGCCCGTCTACGACCTTGCCCTGGTCTTAGGCCTGCACTTCCAGTCTCTAAAAAACGGTTCCAGATCCTGGAAATCACACATTGTAACACTCCAATGGCTTGCGCTACTCCGGCTTGAGTTTTGCCCCCTTCTAACCTACCAACACCTCTCCAAGCTTCTGAATCAGTTAAATGACTTCGCTGAGACATCGAACTCATCGTAACAAAGCAGTCACTGAATACCGATCATCCTTGTATTCATTGTCTCTTATTCAGTTTAAAGTCAAATTTCTTTCACTGCCGCTGAAGTGACGTTTTTTACGTCTAACTCAAAATTAGCATACTCCCCAGTTTGAAAATCAGAAAAAATTTTCATTTGTGATTCTCTTCTATTTTCAGCAAAAAAATTTCGTTTATATCTTTATTTTACGTAAAACTTACAATATCCTATAATTATTTTCAGCAGTGTATTATAGATTCTGGGACTCAAATCTCCATAGTTCACTCATCATTAATTCCCGATTTAGAAGATCGAGAAGGAGGGAAAGTTATATCAACACCTGCATTTGGAGACCCAATTGAAGCGAAAGCTTGTCGTAAGCTTATTTACTATAAGAACTCTGAAAATAATTTATTTAACTGTGTAGATACTTTAATTGCAGTAACGTATAAATTAAATGTGCCTTGTTTAATAACTCCAGAAACATATGAATTATTAATTAATTCAACAGCCGATCTTTCAAAAGAAATCTATTCCGACGACAATTCTTCAGGAGACACCGGACGTTCCGATGGAGAAAATTTGCTCAGTTTTGCCACCGAAACAGAAACAGCTAAGGAAGGAGAATTCCCCCTTAGAATTGCCCGAGGCAAAAAACGAAGAGGAACGAAGAGGAGGGATAGTAATTTTATTTAAATTTAGATACCATATTTTGGTACTTACGTATTAGCGTCACCGCATCTAATTTTGTTCCAAAACTTGAGTTGAATTAGCGCGTAACCTATAGTTTTAAAATTTTTCTACTTTTGAAAAATTGACTTATTATAAACTAAAAAGTAATTTTCTAATTATAGGAAACAATTTTTTATTTTCGTCCTGCTTAAAAAATCGCGGTGACGCTAATACGTAAGTACCCATATTTTATATAACAATGGATTTATACAAATAAAGTAGCAGAACATAGAAATAACCTATTGTTATCTGATTGGCTATTGTTATCTGAAACAATCATTGTTAATTACCACTACCGTATATACGGTACCTATCATAAAATATGAATATGAAATAAATCGTAACATTTCTATCTAAAACAGTTTCTACAGTCAGTGATGAATAGTAAACGTCTTTATTCACTTTCATCACTGGAATCCTCGCACCTCTCTTCGTCAGAAGCAGATTCATTTCTTCTTTCCTCATCATCATCGTCATCCTCGGTGTTCTAGAGCACTTCATCTTCACTGCCATTCAATGAATTTGAAATGCAGCATTTTTTGAAAGATTTCACAATCATTGATGCTTTGATGCTTTTCCAGGCAGCAGAAACCCAGTGTGCAACAATGTGCGGTGCAGCACGCTTAATTTTTCCTGTCGGGACAAATTCACGGTTTGGCTCACCAAACCATTTTTTGTACTTCGCCTGAGCGCACCTTTTAAAAGGTTTATTTATACTAATGTCCAGGGTTTGTAACACAGACGTCTTCCCTTCAGGAATGCTAACAAGATCACTGCCTAGGCTGTGCATTTTTTTAACGTCGTCGGTGAGATGACCACGAAAAACGTCCAACGCATTGATGATGGATTGGAGAGTCAACCGGGACGGCGTTCCCATACATTTCGGAGTCAATCGAGCATTAATGATTCCGTCATCCTCCCCTTCTCTTGGTTTCAAATCAGGACATCATCTGGGAACAGCTTTTCATTTTTAGGGGTTTTAGGGGACGTTTTCCGTTTGAAGAATAAGAAAGGGGGGAGTTTGCACCCGTCTGGTAAACTCTCTACTTGCCTTTCTATTGTCCTTTTTTCAGCATAAAGAATTAATTTACGTTTGAATGTAGCGTTTTATGACATTCTTCTTTGTTTGCACTCCATTTCGTGACTACGTACTCCTCTGCAGTTTGTATCCTCTATGCAATAATGTGTCAACGGTACATGGAGTCGAGAAATACAGTAATCCATTGTAATGATTTAAATTTGGTTGATGTCATCGGCGAACTGCTGACCTTGCACTCAAATCTAATGCGCCATCGAATCTAATGCACACCCCAATTTTGAATACTACATTTGGCCAAAAACCATGCGCATTAGATTCGCGTAAATACGGTATAACTTTGCCGGGTAAATAATTCCCAAATCCATTACAAATTTTAGAAGTAGGAGAAAATCTAAATTTTGAAAATTTAAGTCCTTTACACAGGAAGGAATTAATTTTTCTTATCAAGTTACATGAAGGACTATTTGCTGGAAAATTAAAAATAGCAAAAGTAGAACCACGCAAGATAAGATTAGTACCAAATTTTGAGAGAAAGAAACCGTACATCTATAGAATTCCTGAAGCCTTGAAAGAAAAGGTTGATAAAGAAATGGAAGATTTAATGAAGTCAGGACTGATAGAAGAAAGCAATGCTGAGATAGCTCACCCTGTAGTATGTGTAAGCAAGAAGAATGGAAATATTCGATTGTGTGTGGACTGTAGATCTTTGAATGCTGTGACCAAACCAGATGATTGTCCTATGGAAAATGCCATTGACTTGATTTACAGTATTGGAAAATCAAATGTTATTACAACATTATATTTACTCAAATGATACTGGGCTATACTTATGGAAGAACAGAGTAAAGTATTTACATCTTTTAAAACTCATCGAGGACAGTACCAATTCAAAGTAATGCCATCCGGATAAAGAAATGCTGCTGCAACAATTCAGAGAGTAATGAATAATGCACTTAAGGAATTTTTAAGAGCATACATTGATGACATTGCTATATTTTCACCAAACTTTGACACCCACATCTCCCAGATTAACACAAAGTATTTGAAAACTTGGTATCACTTGGTTTCGCTGTTAATTCGAAAAAGTGTTCTTTTGCAAAACCACGAATAAAATATTTAGGACATATCATTGGATCAGGAAAACACAGACCTGACCCCGAAAAGATCAAAGCAATTGAGAAATTGGAGACACCAAAGACTAAATCTCATCTTAGAAGCTTATTAAGATTATGCAACTATTATCGAAATTACATTTCTAGTTATGCTGAAATCGCCTGCCCTTTAACAGAGCTCACTAAAAGGAAACGACCAAAAGTGCTGGAATGGAAAGAAAAACATGATGTATCATTCCAAAAGCTGAAAGATCAACTTTTATGAAAGCAACAGAGCCAATAACCCCAACAATACAGGATCCCATCATTCACTCTGATGCATCGCAAATTAGAATAGATGCATGTCCGTCTCAAGTGAGAGAAGATATACATTTTCCTGTGCGTCATGCAAGCAAAAAATTGTCCAAACCCCAACGAAATTGGTCTACTATAGAACGTGAAGCTTATGCTATAGTATGGGCATTAAAAAAGTTTGAATCGTGGATTTTTGGATCAACATTAAAGATCGTGACAGACAACAATCCTGTAGCAATTGTTGTGAAAAATGCCCCGCAATCATCAAAGCTTCAACGGTTGGTCTTAGCTTTACAAAAATACAACATCGAAATCATTCACTGCCCAAGAAGAAATCTTTCTAATGCAGATGCTTTATCTAGATTACTAACTAGTGACTTTTGAACATTTATTTGTGTTTGTTGATTTTTTTTCTGCCATAATTTTTTTTATTTCTATAAAATTTTTCTTATTTTATATGCTTATTAGTAATGAAGTGGTAAGTAAAAGTAAATATTATTAATTTGAAGTATATTTGTAATTAAATGTTTGAAATATTTACTGTTTATTAGATAATTAATTAATATTGGAGAAGTATTAATGTTTAATTACAATATGTTTATATTTCTTAGTATTTTTTTGTTGTAATGTGATGAAATATGCGCATGAAAACAAATAATTTGTTTCTGTTTATATGCTTTAATAATAGTGTATACATGTAAAGTATTTATTTTGAACATTATATTAATTGGAATTTGAGACTTTCTATTTATGTACATTATGTGTAAATGTTACATACGTGTTGATCACAAATAGTCGCTTGATTCGTTTTCAGATTGATGATTAATTCGGAAATGTAACATCAATCTTGAGGGGGAGGTGTAGTATCTGGCGACCGTTTGGCGACCAACAAACTGCGCTTGGCGGGGTTTGATCTCTTTCGAGAGGTTGCGTATTTTAGAACAGTATCGGCGGAACGAGGTCCGCGAGAGGTCGCTTTATTCTGGTAGGAGCGGAAGGCTCCGAGTTAGTTTTGTTTTTGATGTTAAATGTTTGTAAATAAATAAATGTCTTGTCCATAAAATGATAATCGTTAATTTTCTCAGCCATTCTACACATCACACAAACGAAACGAAGTAGCTCTTGATTTTCAATATTACCTTGATAAGTAAATGTGTACGTAGGTGACACTTGTAACTCAAGAACTGCGGAACGTAAAACAGAGCGCTAATATTTCAGCTGCTAAACAAACGAAATGAAGTAGCTCTTGATTTTCAATGTTACCTTCATATGTATATGTGTACGTCGGTGACACTTGTAACTCAAGAACTGCGGAACATAATACAGAGCGCTAATATTTCAACTGCTAAACAAATGAAACGAAGTAGCTCTTGATTTTCAATGTTACCTTCATATGTATATGTGTACATAGGTGACACTTGTAACTCAAGAACTGCGGAACATAATACAGAGCGCTAATATTTCAGCTGCTAAACAAACGAAACGAAGTAGCTCTTGATTTTCAATGTTACCTTGATATGTATATGTGTACGTAGGTGACACTTGTAACTCAAGAACTGCGGAACATAAAACAGAGCGCTAATATTTCAACTGCTAAACAAACGAAACGAAGTAGCTCTTGATTTTCAATGTTACCTTCATATGTATATGTGTACGTCGGTGACACTTGTAACTCAAGAACTGCGGAACATAATACAGAGCGCTAATATTTCAACTGCTAAACAAATGAAACGAAGTAGCTCTTGATTTTCAATGTTACCTTCATATGTATATGTGTACATAGGTGACACTTGTAACTCAAGAACTGCGGAACATAATACAGAGCGCTAATATTTCAGCTGCTAAACAAACGAAACGAAGTAGCTCTTGATTTTCAATGTTACCTTGATATGTATATGTGTACGTAGGTGACACTTGTAACTCAAGAACTGCGGAACATAATACAGAGCGCTAATATTTCAGCTGCTAAACAAACTAAACGAAGTAGCTCTTGATTTTCAATGTTACCTTGATATGTATATGTGTACGTAGGTGACACTTGTAACACAAGAACTGCGGAACATAATACAGAGCGCTAATATTTCAGCTGCTAAACAAACGAAATGAAGTAGATCTTTATTTTCAATGTTACCTTGATATGTATATGTGTACGTAGGTGACACTTGTAACTCACGAACTGCGGAACATAATACAGAGCGCTAATATTTCAGCTGCTAAACAAACGAAATGAAGTAGATCTTTATTTTCAATGTTACCTTGATATGTATATGTGTACGTAGGTGACACTTGTAACTCAAGAACTGCGGAACATAATACAGAGTGCTAATATTTCAGCTGCTAAACAAACGAAACGAAGTAGCTCTTGATTTTCAATGTTACCTTGATATGTATATGTGTACGTAGGTGACACTTGTAACTCACGAACTGCGGAACATAATACAGAGCGCTAATATTTCAGCTGCTAAACAAACGAAACGAAGTAGCTCTTGATTTTCAATGTTACCTTGATATGTATATGCGTATGTGCACATATTCTCTACATACTTATGTAGTGGTCATCGATACAGCAACACACTGTTTCTTGTAACTTGCTTCCTTGTTCTATGTTCTTGCGGAATTAGCAGCTGAAATATTCGCTCCGTTTTATGTTCCGTAGTTCTTGAATTACCAATGTCACCTTGTTGCGTGTATACCTTTAATAGTTTGGAATTCGCTTTGAATTGTAGGCCCTATTCAAATGTGTCCTCCTACGCATTAAGTGACTTTAGACACAAGCAATTTAAAGAAATCAGATTCAGCTATAGAGGTTATTTTAGGCATTTATTGCCTAAATAAAATTAGGAATTACATATATTCGTAGCCTTTTATTGAAATCATCTTAAAATATTTTATTTTCGCAGATGCGTTTCATATATTTTCTTCAAATCCACTACTTATGACTTCTAGAAATATAAGATTTCTTGTAGCAGAAAATGTAATTTAACATCAATATTAATTTAGAAAAAAGCTCATAATTTTTCGATTAATTACTTTATATTTTGAATATTTTAATAAATGTTTTATTTACGTATTTTAACACTATTTCGTAATATTTTATTGACACACTCAAGCAAGAATACATGTGAATAAAACAATATTTGCTCTTATTCAAACAAATTATAATAAGTAACTTAAGAGACTTTAATTAGATTCAAAGTAATTAAGTCGAATATACGAGGGTTACTCTGAAATTTTTGAGATACGTGCAGACGTGAATTTACAAAATAAAAATAGTGGTTTAATTTTAAAGTACAAAGTATTTTAACACAGAATACGATTTTTACTGACTTATTTCAACTTGTTTAGCGTGGAATATATTTTAAACGGAAGAGAAAATGGAGTTGACGCGAGAACATTTTCGCGCTATGATTTTCTACGATTTCAAAGCAGGATTCAATCAAGCAGAATGCGTTCAACGGTTGCAATTAGCATTGAGTGATGAATCTCCAGCTCGTGCTACTGTATTCAGATGGCTTAGAGAATTGAGAAGAGGTCGCCATTTTCTTCAGGATGAAGAACACACAGGAAGGCCGCCGTCGGCAGTCATCCCGGATAATGTTGCCATACGAAAAATGTTAATGGATGATCATCGCTGTACCTATCCAATGATACAGAAGGAACTTAACATTGGATCCGCAGCCAAATTAAAGTGATCGAACATCCACCGTATTCACCTGATCTAGCTATGTGCGACTTTTGGTTATTCATTAATCTAAAAAAGAACTTACGTGGACGTCGTTTTCATTCAGAAGAAGATATTGATGTGGCTATAAATGCATTTTTTCATCTATTCGAAGAAATGAATGGCTTGAGGCATTTCATCTGTGGAAAATTCGTCTTCAAAAGTGCATTGATACTGGAGGAGACTACTTTGAACGCACCTAAAATTTTGTAAGTATAACTTTAAAAACCTAGTTGTATCTCAAAAATTTCAGAGTGACCCTCGTATTAAATGAAACATTAAAATATGATTGATAAATCTGAAGCCCCCTACATTCAAAGACCTATGTTAATTTCCTGAAGACAATCACACTAAATGTTACACGTTATTTCTACTGTGGAGAATTAAGATCTACACCAAAATATGAATGAATTTCTGGAGAAATCATTGGACTGTTGAATTGTTTGCTTTCCGCACTTTCCTTAGATGTAAATCTTCTTGTAAATCCTAAGACGCACGTGCAGGAGGACCAAACGGAAAATCCTAACCAACATCCCAAGAAGCCTGAATAGCTCAACCGCCTAGATAAATATGGAAAAAGATATTTATCAATACAATGGTTACATGAACTGTCTCACATAGTACAAGAAAGGTCACATGAACTATCAAAACTAACAAAGGGAATAATTTCATGGGTGGGAAATATTAATTTAAGCATAAAAAAATTATTAGAAAATTAATGACAAAAATTAATCTTTTCAAGAAAAACTAATTTTACCTCATTTATACTATTTCATCATGTTATGGTATTAATCTTATTACGTTATAATGTTTAAGTAATTTTATGTATTTATTTAACTTAAGCTATTTTTTATTATGTTAACGCGTTATTAACACGAAACCTCCTAATTTTTAGTTCTAACACATGCTTGATATTTAGTTTTTATCGACTCACTATTCGCCCAACTTGTCTAGTGATCAGCGTACCTGATTGTGCGGATAGGGAGGTCCTGGGTTCGAATCAAGATTTGGGCATGGATGTAATTCCTCTCTCTATCTATCTTGTCTTTGTCCTTTTCTTGTATGAATGTGGAGTGAATGGTTGCCTACCCTATAAACGGGTACCTATGGCATGTGTGTACTGAAGAAGTCGGACTCCACACCTAAATAGGGTTCAGTTGGAAAAGGGGAGCAGCGTACCCCATAATTCCAGCCTAGCTGCCACACGACAACAACAACATCGACTCAATAAGATAATGAAAGACTGAGTCAATCTTGCCCAGCCCGAGGATCGAACCTCAGATATGTGCTTCGGGACACCAGGCAATGGCATTAAGCTCCATTGTTCTGAAGCTACTAAAAAGAATTCCAATCAAAGAGAGAGAACTAATGGAATATATGATTAAAATAAAGCATTTATTTCAAAAATATTTCATACTTCACTTATTCGATATAGTATTACAATCTTACAAAAATATTTAAAATAAACAGACTATAATATGAAAATAAATATAAAAACTTAAACTTATAACTTTTAATCAGTTACAAAGTTTAACTATTCCCTATAAATTGACAATTATACAATGTATAACAGGAAAATTACAAATAATTTTAATTAGTAACTACTTTGAAATGCATTTCTTGTCTGGTTTTAATTTTTTAGGAATTACGACTTTTACAAATATTCAGTTTTTGTTGTTAACTTGTAATGTAAATATTGTTGAGTGAATCCTCTAATTCATTTTCAGAGAGAAAGCTATAAAACGTTGAATTACACTAATAATAGATCCTTAATAAAGAGAAAAAAACATTAGGATATTAGTTGATTTTCTGATGATTAAAATCAGTGAATTAATGCAAATTTGTATTCAACCTGAAACGCAGGATACACAGTCATTATAACTTAATAAACGTTCTCTAAAGAAAAGATAATGAAACAGAATTACACTTATAGTTATTAATTTAACACGAGTTTATTATTTTAAAAAAAATTAACTTTATAAAATGGTACTAAATATTTTTCTTTCTGATAAACTTTTAATTTAACTGTTATTTTAACAGAGTACATTTAGTTAATTATTATTACATACATCATTAATAAACTTATTAAAAATTACGCTGTACTCACTTCATATTGAGGCTTGTGAATATATGTAAGGATTTGTGGTTCATCAATCACAACTTCCACTTGAATCAAATTTCTGGAAGAGAGAAAACACATAAATCAGTCAGTTTAGGCATTTTTTTATCGCAATGAATTTCTGTTTTTAAATAATAACTTGATGAAAAGATCTACATAATTGCTTAACAGTTGACTAAACAGAAATTCAGATATTGTTAAATTATAACCTATCACCATTTAATTTTATTTACATTTTTTAATTTGTAGTATTATCAAAAGCTAAGTTTGGCTAAAGTTAGAAACATAGGTAAAATATAATTGTATAGATTCTAAAAAACATAATTCATTTTATCTCTTGATTATAAATTTTTTTCATATTATAAAGGATTCAAATAAGAGTTTCACAATAATTGCGATAACTAAATGAATAATTGTGGCATAGCTTAATATTAAAGAATACTCTTCAAAAAGGATACAAAATTATATAAAAATTAAATAAAACACTTCACTAATAGGTAAAAAGAATTGTAAGAAACGAAAGAGTTATTTTTAATTCTCACAACATGTATAAACAACAACTCTACCACCCAGTGATGATAAAAAAATTCGACGCATTCAATAAATAATTAAGTAATATTGTAATCAGGAAAAATAGATTAAATGGAGTGAAATAATAGAATCATAATATATTTGCTATTAAAAATTAAGCTTATTATTTATATGCACATTCTTTAAGCCGTGTCATTTGAGAATATTGAAAGTTATTTATATCAAGTTTTTCTATTTAATAAAGTAATCGTATTGTAAAAAATTTGAAAAAAAAATCATTAAGAATAATTTATTTACTAATTATAATATTTGCACCGAGGTGAAAAAATAATGTTGTTACTAATGACACTTGGACAAGCCAAGCTCGCTATGCCTTGGCTATGCGAATTTAAGTCGATTGGGAGCGTCTTTCGTTTTTAATCAGAGCACCATGAAGGTGAAAGTACGACTTTTGCTTTTCAAATCCTCCGATAGATGGCATCACCAGAGGATTTACTCCCTCAATTTTGGTATTGATCTGAAGGGGGAGTAAATTTCTCAAGACCCTTGCACGCATGGTGGTAACTGCTCAACGACCGACCACAGGACTTTCCACAGATTTAACTAGCACGTATCGCATGCACTCGGTTGGTCTTTGGGGGCATTGGGAATCGAACCCCACCCTTCCGGATGGAAGGCCGATACAATAACCACTAGGCTACCACGGCCCAAAAAATAATGTAAATTATTACTGCATTAATTTTTTTATTAATCGATGGCCAGTACACGATAAAATAATCTAAAAGTGTCTTCATATAGAAACATATAAAATGCGAAAATTTACTGATAAATTATGGTATGCATATTTTGTGAATAAATTTTTGTAACACATTTTCATGACCACATGACGAAATGTAAAAGAGCTTTTTTTATCCTTAAGATTAAATAATACACATATTTTCTTTAAGCACATAGGAACATTAATAAAAATTTTAACAATGAAGAAACAAGATTTTATAATTATTATAATTTCAAATTTTAAAGTTAATTCTAGATGAGTAAATGTTAAGATAATTCAAGAAATGAAATTATTTTCTGAAGAAATTAATTTCCAGCCATTCAGTAATATTTGAAAGAATTTGTGAGACATTTATGAAAAAATTACATTTATTAGATCAATAAGGCAAAACAGAATTTTAAGTAATGAGCTAATAATTATTAACCACATATTTTGATATAATAAGTAAATAGCAATAAAAACAATTTCGTTGTAAAAATCAGAGATTTTTAAACTTACCTGCCATAAATATTACTGGGCTTCAAGAAAGCAGGAAATAAAATAATATTTATTAAATCCCTTATAAATAGAAATAATTTAATTTATAAATTTTTTTATAATTTTTTATTAATTAATCTTATATTCATTAAAACGATAGGAAATTAATACACTATTAATGATATTATATTTACCAGTTTTTCATATGGTTGTTCTTGAAGCCTGTAAACATATTTTCTTTGCCTAAGTAAAAAAAGCTACTTATAAAGTTTATTTTAAAATAAAATTTATTTGTATTGTGTACATAAATTGAATTATCTAACATAATTAATGTACATTTATTTCATTTATATGAAGACAGTATCACTTTACAATAGTTCCAATGTTTCATAAATAAATTCTGAAAATAAAAATTTCAGTAAAAGTTAAAATACTAAACTAATGTTTTTACTTCAAATGTTCATTTGTCAATGTTTTTAGGTAAAATGCACCAATTTTCATAAATAATTGAAAAATGAAATGAAAAATTGTATTAATCAAAATCATCTCATTAAATTTTCATAAAACATGGTCAAAGTAAATAACACACAATAAAACAATTTGACCCGAATGCAAAAGATTTCAGGAAATTTTCTACTCATAAAATTACCTGAAATTACACAATAATAACTCAAAAAAGTAATAAAAATTTTAATTCATTTGTGCAAACCATTTTCTTCATTTATCTGCTGTGATTATGTCACTTGATGGAAGGATATATGTTATTACTAGTTTTTGAAATTTCCTTAAACAATTCATAGTGCTATCATTTTGTTTCAATTTTAGATGCTGTCAAAAATTTTCCTTAATAATAAAATTTTCTCCGTGCTTTTTTTATGTAAATTATCACGGAAAACTACTATTCATGATTATATTGAAAAGGTCTCGTTATTTTATGGTTCGACATATAATGTTCATTTGTCAATGATTTAAAGTTTGATTATGAAATAAAACCCCATTTATTGGACGATAATCTGAAATTCCGTAATTGTCAGAGAGACTGAGAATTTGGAAAAATTGTAAAATTATTTTTATTTACCCATTTAATATCTGAAATGGCTCATTTATTGTGTTGACCAAATTCTTATAACTCAAATGACAATATTTTCCGATACTAAATTTTACCCTGCAATTCACTAAAATATGTTCAACATGAAAATCGGTATAAGTATGATACCCACTGCGGAAATTATGCGCACTAACAGAATAATGATCATTTCAGTACAATTATTTATATAGAATTTCAATTTGAATTCATTCTCTAAAAATGTTGCTTTCTGTTTTAAATATTTTTCGCACTAAAATTGCGTATAACTTAATAATGCATATATTTTTGATAATTGATTTGAATGAGATTTCGGTTATAGAAAGACTGAAACTCTCAATAAAATATACGCAATTTTTGAGTTTGTGGAATTTACTACACGTAACAAATTCGAATGGCTTTTAATGTATGGATGGAAGTTTCTGTAAAGCGTAGAATAGAGGGCGCTACTACCGTGAAGATCTAGAAAACTTCCAGTACGAAACTTCCTGCTTACTATTCCATTATTGTCTTATATCATTGTGCTTGTTTTCTGTAGTTTCCATTGCTTTTGAGAAATATTCATTTAAAAGTAATTATCCTATAAAGTTTTTTGAAATGCAGAAAGCAAATAAAGGTAGTAGTTGCTGCGTAGCATTTAGTTGCAATATGCGAGCTGGAACAAATTTACTTTCACGAGTGAAAATATTCAAATTTCCAATGATTTACAATCCTTAATTTAATTAGCTATATATTAAATCAACTCTTAAAAATAAGACTTAAATTTTAATTGCAATAAAAACC
Source organism: Latrodectus hesperus (assembly GCA_037975125.1). NCBI lineage: Eukaryota > Metazoa > Arthropoda > Arachnida > Araneae > Theridiidae > Latrodectus > Latrodectus hesperus. The sequence continues at coordinate 181,261 of JAJQOW010000067.1, forward strand.
AAGATTTGCTTAAAATATTAATAAACAACAAGTAAATAAACACATCATAATAATTTTGTTCAACTCATTATTGATACCAATTTATATATTCTAGCATGATCAAGAAAATTTTAATAAAACTTATAATACTATAAATGAAAGCATAAATAATACCTTGCTTAGTATTTGAAAGGATTTATAGGTCAATCGCTCACAAAATATATTTCCTGAAATTTTGGAATAAATGCATACAATTTAAAATTAGTTAAAGAAGAAAATGATTAACAATTGAGATAAATTATAACAAGAGTTAGTATGTGGGTTACAATATATCATTCATCAACAATTGATCTTAATATCGCCAATAAGAGCGATTCCCCGCAAAATATAATAATCCATCAGGATTATTTAAGTAAAAATTAAAAAAAATTTTTAAAAATTTACGGGATCACTACTGATTACACTCGTATTAAAAATTTTGATTTTAATCGATAAAATAAAAAAATAAAAAATAAATAAATATCTAAAAATATTTAAATAAAAATTTTTGCGATTGCATTGATTTTCAACGGGAAGAGAGAAAACCGGAAGTATTTGAGATGGCTTCCGGTCAACTGAGGTAAGTTTTTGTTTACATTGAAAACTCCATCCATTATCCTATTTATTACGATTCATGATCAGGGGGATGAAATTTAATACTTTTGAGAGATATGCAAGTAAAGTTTTGAAGGATTTAAAAAACCCTTTTTAAATTTATATACATTTTTAAGTATAATTTATTGGGAAATATTCGTAGATTCATAAATATTTTTGATTACTAAATAATTTTAATGAGATAAATTGTAAAACGAAACTTACTTGCATTCAGTTTTGCACTGCGATAGACAAAATTTCAATTGATCATTCTCAAGCGCAGTGTCACAATGAGCAGGAACGAAAGCTAAAGAAAAAAATGTCGATTAATCAATTTTATTTTCAGGAATGCAAAATGTGAAACACTTAAAATTTTGACTTATCAATTTATATGTGTGATTCATTTTAAATTACAAGGAATAAAAATAATCCAATATTAAATTAACATTCAACAAAAATAGCATTCCACAACGAGAATTTTGTTTCGTTTATTTTTGAAAGATACACTGATCGCTCTATTATTTTGAAAATCCGTGATTATCTGGAATATTTTAAACAGCCGTTCTCTTAAACAATTTGACCTTGATTATTTGGCTGAGTCAGTTTCTAATACAGATATTTATTTAAAAGAAAGAAATGTTGTTGTTGTTACTAATGACACTTGGACAAGCCAAGCTTGCTATGCCTTGGCTATGCAAATTTAAGTCGATTGGGAGCGTCTTTCGTTTTATTCAGAGCACCATGAGGTGAAAGTACGACTTTGCTTTACACACGTGACATAGGTACGTTTATAGGGTAGGCATTCACACCTCATTCATACAAGGAAAGGACAAAGACAGGATAGATAGAGAGAGCGAGTACATCCATGGCTGAACCGGGATTCGAACCCAGGACCTCCTTATCGGCAGTCAGGAACGCTGACCACTAGAGAAGTTGGTCGGCAAAGGAACGAAATTGTTTCATTTAATTTTTTTGTGTTTTTCATTTGCTTTAAATTTAATATAAACCATTAACCTTAATTCCTAATTTCTTGAGAAAAAAACGCCTTTAACAAAATGATCTTAGTTATTTTGCTTCAATGATTATTAAATAAGCAACATATATTATAAAAACCATTAAATGAGAAAAAGAAATTAATCTTAGATAATAATTTAACCTAAGAAAATGATAATTTGAGCATATATGCTTATTAGAATACATTTTAATTGTGGTATGCTTCTTAAATTAGAGCTAAACTAAACTATATTCCATGGCACGACAGCCCATGTGGGCCAAGGCCCACAGTGCCCATAACTGTTTTCATGACCGAGGGCCCTGGGTTGGGAAGCATATGTCCCAGTTAGGTGGTCAGCCTAACGTATGACCCCCAGTGTTTAGTTCCCAAGCATGCTTGGTACTCGATTTATCGACCCACTGAAGGGATGAAAGGCTGAGTCAACCTTTCCCAACCCGAGGATCGAACCTCGGACCTTTAAATTAGAGCTACTTTTATATAAAATTTCACATGACTGTACATCATATTAAAGTGGTTGTTATCATTAGAGGCTTATTACTCCTAACAAGTACATACACAAAACCAAACTAATTTAAATCCAGTGTAGTAAAATTGCTTGAAAATTATAAAAGAATTTTACTGCAGGGAAAATTCTAAGAATTAGTAAAAATTAAAAAAGAAGTTTTGGAATTCAGTAATTTTCCATTTAAGCGAAACTAAACTAACAATTAAATGTAAAATTATGTTTCGAAGAATAAATAAGATGAAAAGTCAAAGAAATAAAAATTATTTTTATACTGAATACCACAAAATTTATTGAAAATTTGAATGTCTGGTTTTAACAAATTTAATATATGCTATAGATAAAAAGAATTCAATTTTACCTGTGCACGATTTTTCTAGCTTGTGTTTCAAAAGTGGTTTTGAACAGTTGAAACAAGCAAGATCATAATTTGCCCAGCAGCTGCTTATGCAGACCTAACAAGAAATATCGGGAACATCTATTAGTACTTTGGTAACTCCGTAAATAACATATTTGAAAATATATGCATAAAATAACTATAGAAAATTATGTAAGCACTCTTCTTTATTTAAGAAATTGATAAAGCACAAAGCATCTCAATATTTACTTTCAAAAATAAGGATATTTTTTAAATAAATGTACCGTGAGCTTGCTATGGCTCTGTGATTAAGGAAGGCTTTTTACAATAAAATATTTGACGTTTAATCGTAGACATCGTTGTACAACGCAAGCTTTAATAAATTAATCGGTACTTTATGATAAGAGGAGGAATTATTAAACTTTCATTTCATCATTTTAAATTGAATTTTAATTATAAAGATATAAATTACATTTGTTTTTATTTCCTTGCAGTTTTATCGTAAAATATTAAAATATAAATAATAAATGACAGATTTAATTTCAGTTTGAATTCTTATAAAAATAATTACGTTACCTGCTTTGACCTTGGACCAGTTTTATTATTGTTTATCCACAGAAGTTCATAATCGCGGCAATTTGTGTGGTATGGATGAGGTAAAAAATGATTTTCTTCCTGGAAACATATCATTGAACAACAGCTTTAATTTATGAACTCATTCAGTAAAAATAATATTCACAGTTATATAAAAAATGCACAAAGTTTTCAAAGGTATTTTTAAGTCTAGCCTAACTATTATGTCATCATAACTTTATTGCTATTAAAATGTTCTAAATTCGAGCAGAAAAAATAAAACCTGAGGCATAAAAAAATTAAAGCTGATTCAACTACTCGCATTTCTTCAGTTAAAAAACTAAACTCAATGGCACGACAGCCCATGTGGGCCAAGGCCAACAGTGCCCATAATTGTTTTCATGACCGAGGACCCTGGGGTGCGAAGCATATATCCCAGTTAGGTTGTCAGTTTAACGTTGGAGTTAGTTCCAGTGTTTAGTTCCCAAGCATGCTTGGTACTCAGTTAATCGACCCACTGACGGGATGAAAGGCTGAGTCAACCTTGCCCAGCCCGAGGATCGAACCTCGGACCTGTGTCATGGGAGCTGAAACGCTGCCACTAGGCCACCGGGCTTCTTTCTTCAGTTAAAAAAGTGATAAATATCATACTTTTCACTGGTAGTCTCGGTGGCCAAGGGCATGGCTCTCATTACCATAAAAAAATGTGTTCTAATCTTGACTGGGCCGAAGATTCTTCGTGTTCATTAGAAGCAGAATGGGTACGTTAAATAGGTCGGGGGTGGCAATGTCTTCCAAGTGAAATGATACAGATGGAAGCGGCAGGTCAGGTATTCGATGGGTCTGTTGCTTGCTTCCTGCTTCTAAATTACGAAGGCTGCTTTCATCTATTTGGTGGAGCCCATCTGAGGGCTTGAAGCATGCTGGTGCCACAATTCCTTTTACTCATGACTTTATGCATAACATTTGATTACTGTAAACAATTTTAATATTCCTCTTTTCTGATAATTCTTAGTAAAGTTATTTTCATCATGGTAGACAAACTAAGGTTAATTAAAGGCATATTCACTTCTGAATTTCATTTTCTCGAAAAAGATTGGTATCTGAAAAGATGGACTTTTGTACCATATTTATTCTTAAAAAAAACTGTAATGTACTGTAATATAAGTAAAAACATCTTTCTTAACGGTGATAT